>JAUBNQ010000015.1:6660974-6672237 GCA_032353495.1 Ctenopoma kingsleyae | reverse complement strand
AAAATTGATTTCTGTCCTAAGGTAAAATTAAATAAAAGGGCAACTTCACAGATTTAAATTATTGTGTAGAATCTTTCTCATCACTCCATGGGTTTAAAGCAGTGCATCAGTCTCACTGACTGAATCTCCAGGGTAAAGAGCTCTCCCTGGCCAAATTAGATCAGAAAGTCTGATCATTCACTCCAATTATTTCCATAATCACTGGGTCACATCAGTGCTAGAAGCCAGCAAAAAGTCCATATTGCTTGTATTTGAGTGAAACTAAAGTAGAGAGCACGGGGACAGCTGGGAGTTGATCTTTATGGGGACAGTTAAAAGGACATTGTGATGCTTTCTTGTTATTTTTATGGGTTTTATGTCGTATTCTTTTGTACCACACATCTGAGACTCAGTCTTCTGTAGCATGTTGCGTAACATGTTGCTATGTGGTGGAAGCTAATGATGGCAAAGTTGCCCTGTAGGTTCATTCTCTGTCCAACACTTTTGTCTCCTACATTGTAAGAGAAATGAATCTTGCTGCACAAACCAGCTTTAAAATGAATACAAAATTAATTTGTTTTCTATATACTCTAGGTGATGATGAGTGAAACATTTTCCAAAGTGAAAACAGCAGACAGTGAAAGTTGTATGTATGAGATTAGTTGGGAAACATTACATAAAATACTTGAGGGACTGTAGTGTTAATATAATCAATTCCATCAGCAGCTTGCTCTGCAGCTGGGGGCTATGGTGTGTCACTGATATGATTACCTACTCCTCCAGAGCTCTGATCTCATTGTTCCCTGACATGGAGGTGACTGGATAATACATGCATAATAATGCAGGGGTGTCCTGCAGATAAAGCTTTGCTGGTTGCAGTGGAAACATGTTGCATCTGAGATCAATTCTAAAGGATCGAAAATGTAATTTTATTTCACCTAGTTGTCTCCATATCAAGAGAAGGTGTTAGTTTGACAGCTGAACTCTAACAACTGACTGACTGATGTTAAGAAGCTGATGTATTTAATCCCTTTACAGCTAATATCCATTTGAGCAAGACAACAAGATTTTTAGTCCACAAGAGACCTGTTTTAAGCTAACAGCTACAAACATGAGTATTGCTGGTCTTGGCTCTTGTTGTTGCCTAGCAACAATTGAAAACCAGTTTGAATTGTGCCATCTTTTTGCTGAAATATGAACTTTTTTTTTTTTTTTCAAAGCACCACACACTGTTGGGAATGCACAACAGCCTGTCGTTTATATTACAAACATGAGATAAAGAGGTCAGCATAGTAAAGACAGATTTCTCAATGATGTGTAACCTTATGGTCCCAATGGTGTTGCACAGTAGCTAATACGAGATGGCCGCTGCTCAATTGGGAGGCTTCCAGACTTAAATATGGATTAGCGTGGCCTATGGCATTGCTTAAATTAAGCATGTCCTTGGAAAATTAGCCTAAATTGAAGGGGGATGAGCAATTATGTGTATAAAAACAGTGACATTGTGTGTTGCTTATGTAATCCTTGTTAATCGAAAAGGCCATATTCCAACATTTCTTTTTAAGGTTATATTTTTGAGAAAAAAGGACCATGGCCTAAATCTCAACTTTGCTAGCTGTGAACTGTTTGCTGAAAGTAGTTCAGGTAAATCCTAGTAACAAAAACCCACAATAAAATATTCTTAGGCAAAGTACCAACCTGTCACACTGTGGCAAAAGAGGCAGCAACAATGAATTTTTTCACAGCAAAATTGATTGTGCGTGTGTGTGTGTGCGTGTGTGTGTCACCAAACTGAAAGGTTTCATATAGTGAAGCAGCTGCTTCAGGCAGCAGGTCTTGGGACCTGTAGCTGCCTTGCTTCATTTAGACAGCCAAGTGAAAAAAGGAAATAGTGATTCTAGTTTAATTAAAGGAGCCCTGCATAGTAATGGATCATTAAGATGGTGATTTTGAGTAATAACATTTCATTTTGTTTTTTGTTATTTGTCAGCGATAGTCTGAACTCTGCATCTGGACTCTGCTGCATTGTAAAGCTAGGTCCCAGGGCTTTACAATATTGTTAGTGAGTGAGAGTAAGAGTGTGTAGCTTTGTGAATTGTGTATATTGTAGACTGATTCCATAGGTAATGAAACCAGGACAAGGGCTAAATGTAAGGATATGCTTCTCTGGGAGGTTTACACTTGCTTGATTTTGCTGGAAACACTGAATATGTGTAATGAGGTGTCACTACTGTCTGTTCATTGTTTCTGATCTAACCCTGTCCTTACTCAAACCCAGTGAGCAAACATTGAAATTAAAGCCCATGCATAATTGAGTCATCTGGACAGAAATAACCCTACCAATTCAGCAAAGAAAAACCTCCAAGGTACTGTGAATGTGATCACAGAGCATGAACAAAGCGAGATGTCATGTTGACTTGAAGTGATAACTCTGGCTTTCAAAATATGGAGTGAAAGCAGACACGAATTATGTTTGTGACAATTCAGTCACAGGAAATGCTAATTACAGAAAGAAGAAAAGTGTGTAAGTAAATGAATCTGACCCTCAGGTATTGCATTCTGTTTCTTTGCCAGTGGGGTTTTCATTAGGAGACAGGGCTGATACTCGAACATGCAGTGACAGATAATTCTTACACAGTGAACTTGAAAATGAAACGGTCGATCACTGGGGGGAGAGCCTGAGTATTTCTGATTAGTTTCATCTGATTTCTCTCCCTCACTATCTTTCTCTCTACCACCCCACCCTACCCCCTCCTCAGACAGACATATTCTCATCTGCAGTCTCCCTGCATTGTGTTGTGCAGAGCTGAGGTTGCCTGAATGCCTTTATGGACTTTTCTCTTTTGACCTATGTTTTCTTGATTACCTGCAATTCCAATGTCAAACCATCATAAAGTAATCCATATCCCTCCATGGACTGTTAATATCATGATACAGTAAGTCTTCTTATGATCATGCTGCATTCTAGTATATGTTTCTAGTCTTTTATCAATCATTAATAACATTAATTCATTTTTTTGACGTAGTTATTGTTACCACACCTGTAAAGCTTTCCATGAGGTTCACCATGATAACCACAACAGCATTGGTACTTCAGATATTAAACCCTTTGCCACAGTTCAACAGTGTGCTGGTAGACTATACCCACAGGCTACAACACATATCCTTGACCTTTTGACACAAATTGCGACATTAAACAGACTTGTAAACCTGCTTCTGTAGCTGTGTGATCCCGATCCAATCCATTGAGCGCAAAGAGGAAGCTGCTTGACTGTGGAGCAGGCTCCATCCATTCCCCTGACCGCAGACACACAGGTTACAGTGTCCCTGTCTGCCTTATCTCCCGGAGCACCGGTTCGGCTTCAGACCCACGGCTCCATCCCGGCTCCTGCTCAAGATAACGCCCAAAATAGACCACTCTTGCTGACAGCAAGGAAGTGCTAGATAAGACTGTTACGTCCACAGCTTTGGGGTAGAAATGAGTGTGGAGGGAGGAACTGAGCAGAGGTAGACAGTAAGCAATGTATGGTTTTGATGGGGTTTTGTTGCTAGTGCTCACCCGTTGGCCGTGTGATTTAACCACAGATAGGAGGTGTTGTGGTTACAGGAATGCACAAATCTGTTTTCTCCTCTCCTTTCTCCAAGTTGATGCCATTGATTGTGCGTATTGACCCAAGTAGTTGAAGGCCCAGCCGATTTGGTCACCAAGGCTTACAGCGATAAGAAAATTACTAAGCACCGTGTGCACACCTATGTGTGTGCTCATGCTCGCGTGTGCACGTTTCTTTCTCTCTATGTTTATGCTTGATCGCCTATAGCTTATTATTCAGCCACTGCCAGATGGCAAACTGCAAAAGTGCATCTGAAAAGGTTTTCCTCCTTTGGCATGCAGAAGACGATCAATAGCTGTGTGTCTTACTAAATTAGATCATGTAGACAAGAGGCAGTAGTCAGCAGAGCCATCCCAAAGTAACCCCTTGCCTGGTTAGTTCATTCTCCATTAGACAACGGCCCTGAGTAATTGAATTGGCCTGTACAAGCTCGGGGCTTGGCCTCCGCTTTTTCGCCTTTGACAGCATATATTCAGGTCTGATAACTTTATACCCCAGCCAAGAGCCAATGTTTAAGTATTTTTATGTGTCTAGTGATAATGTAATTACAGTGCACTTATAATTGGAACCACAAGTACCCTAGTTTCTTGTTAGGAACCTTTCTATTCCTGAATACAGTGTTGCAAGAAAAATAAATCTTTTTAGCAACCCCGAAAACACTTTATCCATACACATACTTTTGTGTTAAATCATGACAAACAACAGCCCTCGAGCTCTCTGGAGATGTCTTGCTATTTGGGGGTAAATAAGTGCGACTGGTGAAATGCAAGCTGATTATCTGCTCTAAGCCAATCAATGACAAAGTCAGGCTTTAATATGGAATGAGAATTGTTAACCAAGAAAGAGGGAGAAAGAGGGAAAGTACCAGTGCCTCATATAGAAGATTTGCATGTGAAATATATTTTTAAAGGATTGCTGATGAAGAGTTTTGGTGCCCCTTGGTTCAAATAGTTATACACTGATATTAAGCATTCAAAGCATAGAGGCTAATTAGGACGCATTAATATCCCCCCTCTCCTCTAACCACCCTCAGGCTCATTATTCCATAACTTCTGTATCTGTTGCTGGTGACCAAAAAAGCCATTTATCAATTAATGTAGTTACTCTACTCAAGTACTTACATTTACATAATTACAGAAATACAGGACCAGCAGAGGCATGAAACCTCTAGCTTTAAAACCTCATATTGTATTATAATCTAGCACTTCTCTATAACCTGTACCACTAAATTATAGCATATCTGCATCAAATTGGTTTATTTCTGTCCATGTGTATTTCTCAGTTATTTCAGTATTTTTCACAGGTAAAAAGATTTATACTATATATACACCTGGCCCACTATAAATATAATCACATACAGTTACTTTGAGCAACTTCATTTGAGCATTGCTCAGTTTGGAGCAAGCAAACAAAAGCCTTTGGAGAACATTTTTCATTGGCTTTCTACTCACACATTTCTCAAACTGCTAACCTTTCAGTTATGAGCACATGCTGTGTTTATTTTTTCACTTGTACACGGGGTCTGTGTACTTTAGTTTCACAGAGGTTGGGGCTGATGGTAACTCAGATGGAAAAACAAGCAAATGTTTCGTTAGGAGAAAGCATGATGAAGTATTCAGACCTTTTTTCTGCCGACAGCATCTGTTAGAGAACTGTTGTTAGTGTGCTTTTCAGTGTCTGGCACGCAAGCAGCATTACAATGTAATACACATTATTTTCAGCAAATCAGAGTAACTTTCTGTTGTCATAGTTTGAAAGTGGTCTTTAATTACAAAACAAGAATTCATAAAGGCTTCAATCTATGTTGTTACTTGTATTTTTCTAAAGTATTTATCTATTGAGTCTCTTCATTATTTTCCCTTAAGACAAAAACAAGATTATCAAATCACTAGCACAGGCTTTTCACACCAACCCTAGAAATGTTTAAACCCAAAACACATGGATCAGGTGGCCTGTTTCTTACTGTTATTATCACAGCAAGGACATTTCCATTGCACAACATGATTGCTTGATGACTACTCCATCACACAGCTCTAAAATGGGAACAACAAAAACCGCTGTCTCAACATGCAAACCAGAGCATGAGCTGAGTATTTTTCTTCAGCGGCTGCGAGTGTCTTTCTGCGACAAAAACACTGAGTCGTGTTTGTGGTCATAATCCCATGTGACATGGGCAGTCAAGGGGAATGGATTGGAGGGCTTGGAGAAAAAGACAGGGGATGGCAACACAGCGAGAGAGGAAGGAAGACAGAAAAAGAAAGATAGACTTTCATACAGCTTTCATACAGTACGTGAGACATAAAGTGACTCTCTGGCAAGTGGTTAAATTAGTTATATTTGTCATTTAGAATTATTCTAGCATTTCAATAAAAATGTACTTGCTACAGTATACAATTAAAAAAAACATGCTAATATTTTTATCCACAGAGAACATATATGGCTCTATTTCCTTTTCATTTAGCAGTTTTTCCTCTAAACCTACTAATCCATCTTTCAGTCTTCCTCACACTGTATATTTCTGCCCTCCATCCCTTTGGCTTCCTGCTGTCATCCTTTATATCCTAGCTGTTCTATTGTTTATCCCTCCATCTTTCCCTGTCCTTCTCTCTCTCTTCTTCTCTCTGATAACGGCAGCCCAAGTGCTGGAAGCTGCTGCCGTCCATTCCAAGCAGCAGGTGATGGATTGAGCGCGGGACCTGATCTGGCTATGGATGAGCCAGCCCACAGGTGTCTGAGTGTGTGTTCAAATGGACTCAGAGAAGCCCACCTAGAATAACACACTTTACCACCATGAGCTTTGTAGATATTTACTGTTCACTGTCAATACAGCTCCCTATCATCTCTTCCTTCAAAGACAAAATAACTCTTTAAAACAAAGCAGCAGTGTGCCAACATCTTCCAATTTGACTGGTTAAGGGACATTTTGATATTGTCAGGGTGCTTCTACTTAGCACTCCTCAATCCCAGCAATGTTGCACAAGCAGGCTGCTCTACTTCTCTCTTTGGACAAAGAGAAAGATCAAGAGGATTGTAGAACCGCTATCAATATCTCACTGCAAAATGCTGAAAATCATACATTGGTGTGTTCTCAATGGTGATTCTGGCAGCTAATAGATTTTGTGCTCGAAGCAGTTGTGTGCTGTCACTGAGGAGCAGAGTAAATTACTCCAAAAACCACAGGGATGTTGCAATTTCTACAGAGTCCTCGCAGATACCTGGAAACCAATACAAACCAACATCTGGTAATAAATTACGGATGGAGATGGAATGCATGTACGCGGCATGTCTCTCTACAGGGGCCTCATAGAAAGATGCTTCTCATCATGGCTAGTGGAATGTGCTGCATGACATTTGCATTATTGTGTACTGTGATATACAGTTATGGCTCGTTCTGAATCCATAAAATACTTGAGAAGATATATTCTGGAAGGATATTTCTAATCACATCTTAACGTGTATAAAACGTGATCACAGCTTAATATTTCTTTTTCTATAAATGCACAAATTTGTGTCCCGTGCAAAGGGAATTTAGGCAATTAAAGTGTGTTTATCTGCTGGAATAACCTTTGTTGCCAGAAAAATAGGGCCTAGTGCCAGACAGTGAAATATGTTAGTGAGTTCTTATGTAGCTTCGTGTGCCCACATTCACTTGTGTTTTCGTTTATATATTTGCATATCTGCGTGCATGCTGGCAGTGATCCCACTTTGTGTGAATGTGAATGTGAATGTGCATGTGCATGTGCATACGTTTGTTTGTTTGTGTGCAAGCAAGATGATGGAAGTACAGTGAGTCTTCCTGGAGGCAGCAGCCACCCCATTGTGGGGGGTGAACACGAGGCCAGACACCTGTTTTTCCCAAAATGAATTATGAAACCAAGCCAAGTGCACGTAATTCTCCACACAACTGACAACAGGGGCCAAGGCCAAAGACCTGAAGAGAGACAGAAAGAGACTGGCATTACAGAGAGTCCTAAACAATCACATATTCAGAGTAAGAATGCATCAAGGTTATGAGTCCTTGTTAACTTTAATAGATTCTCTTATAATGGGGAATAGAATTCTAATAGACTTCAGTATTGGGTGCTTTGCTTTGTAGCTGATGCAACTCAATTAAAATCGCTGGAGAGAGCCATTTAAATCGTATGAAATATTCATTGTTTATAGCCAGTCTACTGTATGTTTAGTCAACTAATAAAGTAAACATTATATTGAAAATGGAGCTGTCATTTTAATATATAATGAGTTATATGCACACTGGCCACTTTATTAAGGGATAAGCATCAGACTGGGATGCAGAAGGTGGCAGGATCGAATCCTAGCCCAGACCCCAACCCATCCCCCATATCAGGTGTGTCCTTGAGCAAGACACGTAGTGCTAGCTCCCCCGGGCGCCTCCTGTGGCTGCCCACTGCTCCCCCCAAGGGGGGGTGGGTTAAAATGCAGAAGTCAAATTTCATTGTAACATGTAAATGTGATCAGTGACAATAAAGCTGATTACCCTTATCCTTACATGTTTTAATCCCCCAATCTTCCACCTTACCACAACGACCACCTTGACCATGAAAACACACACATTACTGGATCTTCCAAACAAATTTGCTTCTAGTGTAAAAACAACATCACACTGTGGTAAATTGCCTCCAACAGACTGACAACTCATCTTTTCTTGTTTGATCCAAAATGCAAACCTTGTCAAGCAGCAGCCCCTTATGTAATATTGAACAAGCTTGTGAAATAAACAGAGGAGAGAGAAAGAGAGAAACACAGGGAGCATTTGGCTTTTACTGCAGTGTGTGGGCAGCTGTTGATTGCACCCGTTCACTAACCTGTGCCCGTCAGTGTCACACATGCCACCCAGTCATTATGCCAGGCTCCAAGACGCCACTGAAGCTACAAAGTAGCAAGCCTTCTGTGCTGCAGACATAAATTACTCTCATATTGAATAATTTTTCTTAGGATTTATGAAATGCTGTGGAGGAATTCCCCTATATGACTGAATATGATGAGTCTGCTCATTTTTCATCCATAAATTTGAGGCAAAGACTTTAAGAGATCCAGATGATAGCGCAGATGTATAGTACTTTCTAGTAATAATATGGGTTCACTGAAGCTGAGACTGCCTTCACCAGTGAATACTTAACAAATAACTTTGCTTTCTTTAGTCCAGTGAACACATACACTCAGAGTCTATCTTCCCATATAATGCAATATATGATAATCTATATATACTGCAGCTCTGCCATTACTTTTACAAGGTTGTAATTTCTCAGTTTTTGTTGAAACTGTCTATGGTGATAATTGAGGTCATAGTAGAGTCATGCTGAACTGCATTATTTTAAGAGGTGTTTCTAATGTTTTGACCCTTATGCATATAGGGTATCCAAAACATTAGAAACACCTTATAATAAAATGCCCTCCTGGCTGCAAAATCAAGAAAAATGAAAGACCTAAGACAGACTTTTTTGCAGCATCACTTGTTGCACAGTAAAGAGACACTCGAAGAATATCGCATGACAAATGGATCCCTGAGGATGCAAGCCTGCAGTGATTTCCCTTTGCAGTCAGTCTGAGTGCTGTACAGAAAGGGTTACATACTGAGGTTGTTAAGCTGCATCATCAGGAGCATATCTGCAGTTATGCGGGCGAGGAGTGCACGGCAGTGCGTGGTAACAGCAGGAGACATATAACCCTTGCTGAGTAACCTTGGGGCCAGTTTACAATAACTTGAGTTGAATGTTTGAAGAAATGGTAAGAAATGGTACAGCATCTACATGTCAGAAGTGCTGAGTGCAAGTGAAAATGCAGAACATCTGTGATTTTAACTCACAATTTAAATCACTCTTTACATCCCATTTTGATACTTCATGACATGCATGTCTGAGCTATTCACTAACTTTATTTTTTAAAGAAATTTGTTCTATCTATCTGTATTAGGATATTAGAATGGCACACTTTAAGGGAAGTTAGTAATGTCCTTCTAAATATTGTTGTTCACACATAGAGGTCACAGGCTCTGCACTGTCTTCTCTGTGCACATCAAAAGGAGAGACAGCAGCTCAAAATATCATTAGTATTTATTAATTAAGTCTATTATAAACGCAGAAATGTCAATTTGCATAGCATGTCATGCCCAGCCGGAGGGTGGTGGGACGTCTGTTTGTCTCTCTACGTATTTGTCTAAAGACAAGAAATGGCTGACATACTCAGGAGGTGTGAATTTCCTACATGGGATTAATTTAGCCTTTCCTGTGGCGGCAGCTTGCCATAAACATTTCCTGGGCTCACTTTAACTCTGATAAACACATTCACAGTCAATGCCATCTGGTGATTCAATTCTGACAAATTAGCCCTTTGTTGTGCTTGATAACACCTTGAAACCAGCATGTCTATTTTCTTCTGCCGTTTTTTTTTTTTTTTTTTGCTGTGTAAGTGGGGAAAATACTGTCTTGACTTGCCCCTGAGCTGACGATAAAACAAAACCTGAGGCTCAGCAATGCTAAATAAGTTTGTCGTTCCTAATTCTCACCTCCTAGAGGGATTTGTGTGATTTGTGTTGCCGAAGGTGGGTGCTTTGTAGCTCCTCACCTGAAGATTTCCCTATACCACACAAGTCAGGCTGGATTGGAGACATTCGATGTGGAGTGGTGTTGAGTTTTAGCCAGGCAAAGCCCCTAGTGTACTGTTAATGTCTGTCAAGTAACACCCAGCCTTTGAACCTTCTAGCCACCAACTTCAGGCTTCCTTTCTTGTTATGTTGTTGTGCTTTTTGAAGAACTTAGAGGTCTTTCTTTGCTTCACAGAAAAACAGCTCAGAGGAAACATGCAAACATGCGTGGGCAAGACCATACAGATATGCTTCTACAGTATGCAAAATGTGCACACACGCTACAAACACACACACACACACACACACACACACAAACAAATGCTGAGTAAAGTGTTTTGTTTTCCAAGCGAAGCTCAAATGAAAATATTCAGTGTACATTTGTCCATATACCACAGTAACCTAGAAGATAATCACCAAATGAGAAATAATTCACTGCTAGACTCACGTCTGCCTCTAAAATATACCTGTGGGAAGTTAAATTGCAATGTTGCTATAATGATAAAATATTATAGGCTGTGTATGTGCCTGTTAATTTTCCCACCATCCTACACTGCACACATGCACACACACAAACACACCTACACACAAAATTACACACACACACACACACACACACACACACACACTAGTCAAGCTATGCATGACTGGCTTCTTTTTCTCTTGCTCTGGCTAAAACCTATGTTTAATTTCCATTCTCCTGCCGCATTAGCTGCCCTGTGAATTATTAATGCCCATTGGCGGAAAAGGTAGTTCATTTTTGAAGCCCTGTATTTGTGTCATTTAAAAAAAACGAAACACACATAAGAAAGTATAAGAAGAGAGAGAGGGACAACAAGAGCAGGAGTGGTCAGAATGTAGAGGGAGAAAATGAAAAACAGGTTTGAGATTAATCTATTCTGTTTGTCATGCGTGATAAACTAACACAGAGGACAGGAGAGGGGAACCTCTGCTCATTTCAGCATAATACAGAGATAACAGAGGAAGAGTGGGCAGTGTGACAAAGGAAGAAAGAAGGAAAATAGGACAAGGAAAATGTAATGCTGGAAGAAAAAATGGTCATCAAACA
>JAUBNQ010000015.1:6620877-6645551 GCA_032353495.1 Ctenopoma kingsleyae | reverse complement strand
TTGTTGTTGTTGTTGTTAACTGAAAGCAAAAAGTAGCTGCCTTATCTTCATAGGCAACATTTCCCATTGTGAAATGTTATCCACCTGCTTGTGAAAATGTACATTTAGACTTTTGCAAATAAAGTTGTAACTGCACAGTGCACATTCACTGTAGCCTCAGTTCAAAATGGATTTCACCTAATTTTGCAGCCAATTATATTTTAAAGATTCTGGCTTTGGACAAATAGATCATAGTACATTTCAGTGATTACGTCTTACTCTCAGCAATAAACAGCATTTAAACAGGCCAGTGTGTATAACCAGTCAAGCAGACTTGAGCATTGTGAGTTCCCAGTTGTGCCTTAAGTCAACATCTTTTTACTAAAATATGATTTGAGTACGTATAAATTCAAGTTAGCACTGCGGTACCTGATTATATTACCATCATCTGGGCATTTTCTACTCATTTTTGAGAAAGAAGCATTTGTAAAAGGGACAAAATCCAATTTTGCACACATAAATTGTCTGTACAGCACCACTGCTCCCCCTCTGCTTTACATAAGCTCTTATTATGTTACACACAATTTTCTGTTGGTCAACAAATTACACTCTATAGCAGTGTTAGTATTATTCAGTGAGGAGCCTCAGTTAAAAATGGATTTCAGATTATTTTCCAGCCAATTAAATTTTAAAGATTCTGGCTTTGGACAAATAGATCATAGTACATTCCAGTGTTTACGTCTTACTCTCAGCAATAAACACTGCATGAAAACAGGCCAGTGTGTATAACCAGTCAAGCAAACTTGAACATTGTGAGTTCCCAGTTGTGTCTCACAAGTCAACATCCGATCAAAAAGTGCTCACACACACGCACAGTGAGGAAAACACAAACATAATAAAATGCACACACACATGAATTTGTTGGGTTGCTTTAGTATACCCTCAGGGTATTGAGTCAGTCTGCTGCTTGATGTTCTCCTGATCGTTAGATTTATCACATTGCATCAGTAGAAAATCCTAAATAAACCTTTTAACAGGCTTCTCCTCAGTAATGCAGTAAATAGACTTCTTATCCTAAAGGCCAATGGGTTTATCTTGGTCTACAAAGCTCATGATACACAGACTTTTATGGTGCAAGTTGCTGGATTGAAGCACATTACAGCTTTTTCATAAGAAATTCACAACAGGAATTTTACTAAAGCAGACAGTTTACAGATAATATTGATTCATCCAAATGATGATGTAGTTTATTGTAAAGCTATGTTATGAATAAAATTGATGCCTGGAGAGTCCTTGTTGTTTTTCATCTGTACTTGTCATGCAGCAAAAAGTGACAATGTTTGTTGTTAAAAAAAAAGCCTATAATCCTTTGATAGTATTTTACTCTGTACTAATATAAATTATAATATATACTATATACTGTGTCTGCACACAATACACTAGTAGTACTGCTGCTGTTCATTTTATGTTTCATATTTCATAATAACAGAGAGTCTGCATTTTCCATAATGTATTTGAAATTTTACAATACAAAACAATTACAATAGATTTTTACATACCTCAGTTTAACGTCAGGTCAGCTGCAGTTCATGATCACATATTCAATCAATAGTAAACCAGGTTGTAACTTAACACAGAAGCAGCATTTGAAAATATTAATTATCTGGTTCTGGTTTTGGTTATTGTGGTTAGTAACTTACTTTTGTTCATATCTCCTTACCACATTTTAGTCTGCATTAAAAAATGACTATAGTCTTGCCAGTGAAATAAGTTGACGATGTTATTCGTTACTACGTTATTGTTGCTCCAAACTAATGCGGTTTCAGTTTTTACAGTCAGAAAGTGTGCGTGTCAATAGCGATAGTTTTATAAAGCGAAGCTTGTGTTTTGACACCTCCGAGATGCCGTAGCTTGGAATCCGGAAGCTTAGTTGCTGTCATTTCAGCAAACAACATGTAAGCAAGTTTTTGTCGATAAATACATTACCTAACAGCAATTAAGTTTTACAGCAGTAACTTTGATATTTGCGAAACGACTGAAACATATCCTTTAGATAGTAAAGAGGCAACATTAAAACGTTAAGTAGCAAGGAAGCTAACCGTCAACGAACAGTCAGCAGGGAAGCTAAGTTAGCAAACTTACAGTGCCACATCGTCAGAAACCGACAGGCAGTAGGGCCACAATCAGCATTATATTGTTAATATGATGATGTAAGGCTTTTGTTAGTCTATACATTTATCTAGGTCGTTTTACTGCAGTTGTGTTTTAGTTATATTTTTATTATCATGTGCAAATCATACTATCTTACTTTCGCAGCCCTGTGCTTTTGCATTTCGTTTCTAGGATCAAGAATATGAAAGTAACGTAAACTAACTATATTCCTATAGAACACGAACAAAGTTAACAATAACTAATGAGTGGAGAACCTTATGTTACATATTTGCATATGTGTGTATTGTCGTACTTTTTCACTTGAATAACTTAAATTGTTCACAGGGGTTGACTTTGCATAATGTCATCAAGAGGCGCAGTCCTCCTTCAGTGGAAGTCTAGAAAAAGTGGCTGAAGGAGATTGACTATCAAACGCTGCATTTGGATAAGTTGTTGTCAAGTCAGCCATGGCTCGGGAGGAAGAAGAAGAGGGCCTGACAGTCGATGGATCCAAAGAAGTGGACATGTTTACGTCGATACGATGTCTGGGTTACCTTTCCAGTGTCAACCTCCTTGTGGCAGTATGCGTTGGCATGTACGTACGCTGGGAGGTGACAGGTGAACCAATGATTCTGGTCATCTTCATCCTGGGCCTTTTTGTCCTGGGGATAGCCAGCATCCTCCATTACTATTTTGCCATGGAGAAAGCCAGCCTCAGCCTGTTCCGTTTGTGGTTTGGCTTCTTACTTGGTCTCCTGTGCTTCCTCAATAGCCCCGCCTTGGATTCAAATGTCAAAGAACTAGTTGCCAACTATCTCCTACTGGCTAGTGTGATTATGAAAGCAGTATGGGCTATAACTGAGCGAACGTGCATCTCTATTCGATACAAGCCCACCTTACTAACATCAGCCGAGCTGCTGGAGCTCCTGGGATTTGGCATTGCCAGCACTACCATGCTTCTTCACAAGTCAGTGGCCATAATAGGCTTGGTAGTGGGACTGGGAGCTCTTATTGTAGACCTGAAAATGAAATCCATTTTGGCTTTGCCCAACCTGGTCAGTTTTGCCTTGGTTACGTCTCTTGTGTTTTTCCAGGCCTTAGGCATAACAGCCAACCCTTTTGCCTTAGGCTGCTACCTAGGTAGGCTGCTCTGTGAGCCTGTGTTAGATGTATACTTCAGTGGGCTAGGGCCCTGTGAGCGCTGGATGCCAGTGCTGTCCATGGGGAAGGTGTGGAGGAGGCTGTCCCTGCTGCCTTTGAGTCTGACTGAGATGGCCTTCTTTGTCCTGGCTGCCTTAAAGGTACTTTCTGTATTTGGCAAATTTATTACTTCTATTATGTCAATGATTTTTTTTTTTTTTGTGCGACTCAGTGAAATACTGAGAGCTCTTCAAAATAATAATTTTTTCATAACTGTTATCCTTAAAAATATGTTTTCTGAATAGTCATACAGCATTTCAGGCTTTGTTTAATGATTTTTCTTCTTTTCTTACATAGATGGGCCACTTGGAACTGTGGTATTTAGTGATCCCAGGCTTTTGCCTGTTTGGCCTTTTCTGGTCCATCTGCCACATAATACTGCTGATCACAATTTGGGGCTTCCACACCAAGTTAAGTGAGTGTCAGAAGGCCTGGCGGGCCCAGAGATCGAGTACCCGCGGTCTGGATCAAGTCATGGCCTCTAGGGGTATCCGACAGTTCTGCCTCATTTCAGAACGACTGGTGTTCTTTAGTCTGCTGTCAACTGTCATACTTGGAGCTGTTTCCTGGCAGGTAGGACAGACACTTTTATAAACATATCATACACCCATGTTATAATCTCTGCAGAGATGCTGGTGGCAGTGTGTAGTTAGTAGTAGTTGCTCCCTAAGCTGAGGCACTTTTGTGCTCGTGTGGAACCAATTTAATTAGCACTTTAATATCCATATCTGCTTCCATAAAGAGGAGCAGTAACTTATTTAGGCTTATTAGATGTTTACCTTGTAAGAGTCTCATGCGTCTGAGTCCTAATTTGAGATCTGCAAATTTGTCTGCATATGGGAAAGCTATTGTTTAGCTGTTGTAGTGTGCAGTTTTTGATATTTTCCAGCTAATTATTTGTCTCCTATGGAAATACTGCAATATATGACCAACAACCTAAATCCACTCTTGTGCACAAACACACATGAAATAACAGCAACATTGGTACAGTATAATTCAGTTTCTAAAGTAAATACTACTTTTGTGAAACAAAGAATAGAGAGATGTTGATTCATCTCTGTGAAATGTTTAAGCATGTAATTTGTGGTTACATTGGACTCGCTCTTTTCCATTAAATTTACCGAACAATCTAAATATATTTGCCAAAAATATGTTATTTCTTATTTTGAATATTTGTATCTTCCTTTCAGATGTAATTGGGAACGTATTGGAACAAGATTGACTCAAAAGCAGATACAGTGATTCTGTGAACTACTATATAGAAGGGACTGTAATCGACAGTCATCTTGTGAATTCAGTCCTGTTAAGTGCAGAGTTGCTCATGAGCAACCAGAGGTGTTAGGTAACTAAGTACTCAAGTATTGTACATAAGTACAGTTTTGAGGTACTTGTTCTTTGCTCCAGTATTTCCTCTTATGTTACTTTTACTCTTACTCCACCACAAATCAGTGGAAAATACTCTTTATACTTTTACTCCACTACATTAATTTTAACATCATTAGTTACTAGTTACTTTTTACAGGATTAGATTCTTATAAAAATCATCATATATTAAAATGTCCTATCACTATATAAGGTGGTATAAATTTGTACTGCATTTCTACATTTATGTTATCACTGGCATCAAATTCACTATTTTTTTAGTGGAATACTTTTAGTTTTTTGGTTTAAGTAACATTTAGAAGTTGTACTTTAGTACTTTTACTTGAGTAGAAAAATTAAAGGGTACTTCTACTCATAGTGGAATATTTTTCTGGGCATGTACTTGCACTTTTACTTGAGTATTGAGTTTACGTACTTTATTCACCTCTGTGAGCGACATGCTGCGGTCAGCTACTGCAAATGAATTCTCAACTTGTACAAATTGCTGCTGGATTGCCTTTGACCCTTAAAACACTGGAGAAAATAGTGTATGCATGTAAGGGGTATAGAACTTCATAGAGGTTCACTGAATGACATTTTTCACCTAGGCAGGTCATTATAGTCTACAAACTCTTTATCATGCAGGTATTGATTTGCATTCTTGGACACAATGCTATGCTGTGAAATTAAACAGGATTTTTGAGTATGCTAAATTGCAGTCACTGAAGAAATTAATTTCTCTTAAGGCCTAAGATTGTTACTACCTTCTATTACATATATTTGTTGTCGACATTTAAGTGTTTTTGTCAGGTAGATGGCAATGTTGTAGGATTATATTTAATTTTACACACCGAAGGCTACCCAGAAAGTACAGGCTCATACAATGTTTTAATTAACATTACATTGTGTCTCATTTTAGTTAGGCCCTGTCATGTTTTCTCCTACTATAATAACACTATGTCAGTCCTGCATTATAACTGTCTTGCAAAGTGTCACCGCCAATTAACTGGGTCTGGCTGCTTCGGTACAAGTTGTAAGTTGTGAATGAACATGACTCTGATTCGTTTGCTTTTTGCAGCCCTCCAACGGCCTCTTTTTAAGTGCTCTGCTGGTGGTGCTGCCTTTGGAATCTCTGACCCACGGCTTGTTCCACGAGCTGGGCAGCTGCCTAGGGGGAACCTGTGTTGGCTATGCCCTGGTCATACCTAACAGTTACTGCAGGTACAGGCGAGAGAGTGTAACAGGAGAGTTAACTCCAACTATTTTTGAATATTAATTCATCTGTTGATGTTTTTTGACAAATAAATAATGGTTCAGTCTGTAAAACAAGAACTAGGTAAAAACAAAAACAAAAAAAAAAACAGTGTGCACTGCAATTTGTCATAGCTATGGTTAATGTCATCACATTGCTGTTTTGTGTGGCCCACAACTCAAAAAGTTCAGATAGGAACCCTTGACAAACATGAAGTCATCTTACCCTTTTCATTTCCTGTCAGCTCTCATGTATCAATCAGAAACACTTGAAAAGTTAAAATGAGTACAAGGTTTGACTGGTTCAGTGGAGGTGGAGGCCCAAGATGGTGTCCTTGTATTTCTGGTTTTGTTAAAAATTACAAAATCCAACTATGTACGTTTAACTATAATAACAATACAGTCAAAACCTCACAAACAATCTATATTCAGAGATGTTATTGTGTTTTCTAGAAAAACATACTTCTAAAATCAAATTTAGAAGATCACATTTAATTTTTTTGTTTTCCATCCATATTTTTTAAATGATTAATGGATTAATTATTTCATCTCCACTTTGTTGCAAATTATTAGTCACCTAAAGTTGCAGCTATTAACCTGACACTTAACAACAACTTTGTTCCACATTCTGTATACTCAACTCATCACAGAAATACTGCACATAGACAAAAACAGAACTAAATTTGCCTCATGTTGAAGTCTTTCTTGGCATCACGGGATGGTAAATGTGAAATCTCACTCTAACTCCCTCCTCAGTTAACACAAAACCAACTGGATAAATAGACCAATAACTATACATAAACATGCTGCTAATGTTTCCCTTAAGGAATCATTTCACTGCTCCCTCTGCAGCATACTAAGTTGTTCAGCTGGAGACGCTAGCCATTAGCTGCTGCTGATGCCTCTCCCATTGCCCTCTCAGTTGGCCGGGCGTTTTTTTGGAATAGTCTAGTTAGTTTTGATCTTATACATCTCCTCCTCCTACACAGCAGAAACTAGCTATCAGTTATACATTAGTGTTTACATTTTTGAAAGTTCCCCTGCAGTCTAGAAATATGAATCCTTTAAGATTTTTCCCTGCTATGTGTAAGTTTATGATCGCACACGTATTAGCTGATAGATAGATTTGTGTTCACAGGGGACACCAGGCTTACTAGTGCTCTCCAGGTGATTATGGATGCAGGTCTGTGTCTTATTGGAGCTGTGGTCATCTGTATGCAAGGCTGTATGCGGAGGGTCCATAGGGAGGACTGAGAGCATGATGAGAATGCAGCAGTGTATAATCGGCTGTTTGATGGCTGCAGATCATGTTTTCACAATGACAAGAGCCCCACAGGGAGATTAAAGAGATACGGGTGAGAAGGGGAGGCAGGGTAGAACAGGGAGGATGAGACGAGGGAAAGAAAACACAAGGAGAGGAGTGAGGTTATAAACCATGAGGGAGGGTGGTGGTAAAAGCGAAAAGGGACAGACAGAGCAAAGGAAGTGGAGGAATTGTGAAAGACCGGAGGGAGGGGTGGAGCTTTGAGCTGTGGAGAAAAGGACAGGGTTTTTTCAAGGATGAAAGAGAGAGTAACAGGAGAAGATGCAGTCTGAATCTCAAACTACAAGACTTCTCTCTCCAGGGCGCCATGAGATCTGAAAAGATTAGATAGGTTTAGGTGCATGGTGAGCTTGTCATTTTCCAGAGCACCAGGGACAGCATGTCATTTTCTGACCAAGTGTAGTAGATGTTTACAGTGTAGCTGGTCTTAATGTTATTCTGATTTTTGTTTTATTCAAAATATGAAAAAATTTGGTTCTCCAAAAAGTCAGAGGAGAATATAAAATGTAAAGTTAGCTTAACAAAAGAAGTGTCAGCATTAATAACAATGACTACATCACATCACATGACCGATGTCTTGCTGTATCGCTGTCAGCAAATAACATCAGCAGTAACAGGATCTTTTCTCTAGCAGAAGAAAATCAATTGTATCTCGTCCACATTAGATAAACTTTCACCTGTCCTTGTCAGCTTGAGGTTGAAGGTGATAATTGTGGCACAGGGCACAAAACGACGGCTGAGTGGTGCAGATGTCTGTAAGAGTGTGTGAGTATGACTTTGCCACCAGCTTGCCCATAATTAAATCAAGTCCTGGGATAGAAAGAAAAGTTATAGCCACATTGAATCGGACTTGTGTGTGCTAACATTCATCATTATTATCAGGCTGGGTTTTGCGTTACATGCCTCTTCGCACACTTTTATAAAATCACTTTGCCCTCAACTGTCTTTACCCTCAGTTCCTGCTCTCAGTTCTTGTCTCCCTGCTCCATTCCCCTCTCCTTTTATTCTTGACTCGTTTCAAATCTCTGAGGTTAATAATGTCATTTCCTGCAGCAGTGTTCGACCTCTCCACTCTTTCTCTTTTCCCCATTTTCTCTCATCTTCTCTTCCTTTCCTGGTGGTGCAGACAGCTACTCTACCCTGATGTCAAACTATCAACTTCTCCTTCATTTATCTCTCATTTGCTTGAGTCCCCATTTATCTCTCATCCACCCCTGCTGGAGATGGCACATACAGTGGTGTGAAACTTATTTGCCCCTACTGAGATTTTTTTGCATTTACCATATTTTTTGCCAAGGGTTTCATGATCATTTATTAGGTTTAGTGGGTAATTCACATTCACACAGGGCCAGACAGGTTTGGACAGCTTTTTTTCCCTTAAATAAATCAAATTAGTTTGATGATCTGAATCATTTAAATGTGACAAATATGCAAAAAAATAATCAGGAAGGGAGCAAGCAACTTATTCACAGCACTCATGATTTCTCACGTTCTCTCTCTTCTTTCCAGTGCTAATGACCAGCCCACTCTACTAGCACCTGAGCAGGAGCAGCAGTTAAATCTGCGCTCTACAGGTATGCTGAACAATGTGCAGCGACTGTTCTCCCACCACATGATCCAGACATTCGGATGTGACTATTCCACCAGTGGTATAACCCTGGAGGCCATGCAGAGCAAGATATGTGACTTTTTGGAGCGTCGTACTGCGGACGGACCACGTCATGACACCTATCTGATTTTCTACAGTGGGCCAACATACAAAGGCACCGGAGCCTGGGCTCTAGCAGGTTAGAGCCACATGTTTATTTCTTTATCTTTTATGCTTTTGCTCTTTCTTTACTACCACAGGACAAAACAAAGCGAACCACTGAATTGTTATACTGTAACAATAATGTTTGGTACAGATCTCTTAAAACAGGATGTCCGCAGGGTTTTAAAAAGTATTAAAAGGTAGTAAATCACATCAGCAAAAAATCAGGCCATTAAGAAGTATTAAATGCCAATTCATGATTCCTTATATAATGGTAGGGGAAACACAAGGCATACACTGATTATTGATCACTGATTACTATCAGGGCTGAAACATCAGTGCAGATGTTATTTTATTGATGTGAGAGGAATCTGTCATGAAACAGTCTAGTTAAATACTGCTACAGCTTTTCTGATAAGTCACAGCATTTATTCTGTAAAATAATCTTCATAGTGAAAACTCCTGACTCCTGTTGTTGATCCAACACCTGAACCAGATCTCAGATGAGGTGAGAGCCAGGCATTTCCCATCATGCCCTGAGTCTTACAGTCAGTGGAGACCAACTGCAGCAGCTGAAAATCTGCGACAGCCTTAGTCTCACAAGATTATTGTTGCTTGTGTAGGCATGATGTAAGAGCAAATCGGACAGAAAACTAACCCCTGCACCGTGCACCAGTGTATGTAATGTGAAACATCAGTATTTCAGTATTTAAAACTTTTTCGCTGTTTCATTTTTACAGCAGGTTTTCCGTAAGACGCTTACAGATACACATCTCAAGTGAACATAACTCTTGAACACACACATCAGAAATATATGATTTACTTTTTTCAATCATTACAAAAAGGTTTTTATAAATGCACAATAAAGTTGGCTGTCAACTTTTCTCTTCAAAGTTGGTTAGTCCTTATCACTTATAAACAGTGATTATGAAAAACTGAATACAACAAAAATTGCGCATGATTTAGTACTTACTGCAGAGCTGTTGTGTTGAATAGCATTAGGTAGATATTCTATTCTCACTGCAAACTGCATTTGTATTACAGTGTTATTTAAATTCTTTTCATTCCCTCATCATCTTAGTCAATCAGAGGAAGATTTTTACAGATCAGACAATAAAACCAAACAGTTAAAATTGCTGTGAAGGACTCGGCACAGAATTTCTGTTCCAGTGGAGATGATTATGTGAAAGTTGTGGACAGGCTGCTGTGACACAAGCGTTCCCTCAGTAGAAATGAGAATCACAGCAGGTTAACACGATGTCAGCTCCAATGGTTCTGCTCAGAGAAGAGAAAAAAATCTCCATTGAAAGGGTAATCATATCCATGTTACCATTCAGAAAGGATGTTTTCAGTCAGTGTTCAGAGGATAATTGTACACATTGTTGAGGATTGTTTTGGCACAAATCTAGATAGAGAACAGTTTACTGTTTTCATGTCATATTTTATGTAGTCTTGTAACAACTTTGTGTTGTCCAATAATACGTTTTACAGGGATCTCAAAACTGGTAGTTTGTGGATACCTGCTTGCACATTGCTTCTGTAATGCAGCAGCAGGGTCTCTAACTTCTCTTGTTGTAGAGTTTTAGGCATGCAGAGGGAGCACAATTTCTTGTCCAAACATTAATCAGTCCTTGATGATCTTACTTACCGAGCACTTTTCAGCAATAAATGATTTTGAGGCAACATAAATTATTAGCTACATCTGTTTGCAAGGTGCAGCAGATCTGATCTTTGTAGACTTTGGATCTTCCATCCAGAAGACAGCATCCTTGTGCTATTTATGTGGTTGTAATGAGAGCAGTTAGACAGTCCTGTAAGTGAAAGCTGACAGGTTGATCCCTGCAAAGCCACTTTGTCCATCAACAGCCCAGTGACCCTTTGAAGTATCCTTGAACCTCACTGAACCAATGCTGGCTATAGAACCCACGCAGGATATCGTTATTGGAACACTTTTTATATCCATAAACCTATAAATAAAACATAAAGAAGTACTTGAACAGTAATTTATCACTCTCCCCTCTGTTACCATCCAGTACTTTCTTCCCAACACTTTCTTGTCCGTTTCTTTCTCTAAACCTCTTTTTGTCTCTCTTTTCTCCATCTCTCCGTCTGACCCTCTCTAATTTAGGAGGTGGGAGTCTCCACCTGGCCCAGTTGCTGGAGTTGTGGAAGGAGAAGAATGCAGGCCACTGCTCCCGCCTCATCCTCGTCCTGGACACCGAGAACTCCCTCCCCTGGGTAAAGGAAGTGCGCAGGGTGGAAGGCATTTATGTAGCTGTGCAGGGGGCTGAGCTGCCTCCAACAAGGATGGACCCAGAGACTGGAGACATGGGCTTTTTGGGGGACTTCACTTATGAATGGGTTGACTTCAACTGTAACCCACACAGCGACACCCAGTGGTCAGAAAAAGGAAAGGCTGTCACGGCCATGTATGGCGTATCTAAACGCTGGAGCGACTACACACTTCACCTACCCACTGGAAGTGACGTAGCCAAGCACTGGAAGACCCACTTTCCCAAGGCCACATATCCCATAGTGCACCTGTCGAATTGGTGCTGTGGTCTCAACTTGTTCTGGTTATGTAGCATTTGTCTGCGCTGCTTCAGGAGGTATAAGCTATCTTGGTTCCCACCCGCTGTACTAGACACTGGGCAAGGCATTAAACTGGTGCATAGCTAACGTGAAGTTATAGTTTTGTTCTTTGGCACTCTTTTAACGTTGGAATCTGTGTGATTATATATAAGAAAAATAAAATAATTAACTGAAGAACAGTTGGAATTTGACCTTCGGTCAGAGACATTTTACAGGTGTTGGCAAATTTTTGTATTGTATTCACTTGATCTCATGAATTTTCACAGCAAAAAACATGATCAGTAATTATATTGGTTCATTCAAATGCAGTTGTGAAAAACTCTTGCAAAACCATTTTGATTATAGCGTGGCTTAAAATGACTACTTTTTCTGTTTAAGTATATATTTATTCTATGTTCTTCATGTTTTTGAAAGGAATTTGCAAATCTCTTAGAATTATTTGTCTGGAAAGACTTTTGTTTTGTTACAACATACCATTTTAAGTGCCTTAAAAATGGGTTTTGGGCCATCTTTCCTTTTTAAGATACCTATTTTCCTACATATGTACCTGTACCCTTGCCGTGCCTCTTGTTTACTTTCAGAGGATTTAGTTCAGCTGTGGGCAGAGAATGGTTCAGTATCTTTCCAAATCCTTTCCACGGGATGGCCAAAATGGGACTGAACTCTTCTGATTACAGAAGAGTTTCACGGCGGAGCCAACCTATCACTGTTGTTGTGAGATTCGATTCTTATCATTTTCAAACAGTTTGAATATGCATGTATTTCAGCACTGAACAAAAAAAAAAGATGTGATGACTGTGAGACAGCATATCATCAACAGACTATAACCCTGCATTGTGCCTTGTGTTCTTTACGTGAATCGGTTCATATGAATGGAGACATTTGCTTTTCACAAACACAGTACATTGCAGTTTTGTCTTCATCCCATTCTGTGAAACCAGGTTGAATCAACAAGTTGCTCCCAGTGCTTTTTATTGGTACACTAACCTTATGACCTCATATTGACCATCTTCTGTTTTCTTTGCATGACCTCTCTCCCACACATACCGAAACTCTGGAGCTGCCTTAAAATGTGTTTCACTGTGTAGTTCCAAAGAGGTCAAATGGTATTTTTCATATGTAATTCCCCATGTGCCTCACTTGAGTTATGTGTTAAAGCATTAAACCTGGGTAATAACTACTTAAATATTGTCGTCTGATGTATCCGTGTGAGAAATATATCTACAGCTGGGGTGAGGAAGGAGAAAGTGACATGGTTTAGGCAATTGGCAAGGTTGTAAATGGAGTTTGGTATGTTGAAGAAGTGTTGTGCGATGATGTTTTAATTGGCTTTCATTAGATGGATTTGCTTTGAGACCCACATTGGTCTGTGTGTGCATTCTCCAAAAAGAATAGACAATTGGCCAGGCCCATTTAACATAGCTGGCTTTACAGACACTGAGTAAATACAGACTCTGCTCAGTGGAAACACTAGCATTGACTAGCAAATATTAGATGTGTGAGCTGGAGAAAATGCGAAAGCGTGTAATGGAAAAAATCAACTCATACACCACACACTATCTCAGAGGGATTTGCTCACTGAGCTTTTATACAAGTTAGTCCCAGTGCTTGGACATGTGTCCAAGGCACTGCTGGGTATTCTACTGGTCTCAGAGAACAGGACTGTGACTTGGCACATGCCTGAAGGGTGCCAATTGGCACAGAGCCAACATTGGAAAGATAAAATCTGACATTTAGCAATCTTTCCCTGTTTTTAACTTGTAGTGCTTAGGTGCTGTGAATATGAAACCAATGGCAAGTGTGAGGAATAAGTTGAGTATTCATGTTGGCAATTAGTGAAAAAGAGGAGTATAAACGCTGTGTAGGTGTTTGTTTTCATTGGTGTAGCCTGCCAGCTGTTGTTATAACTAAGGTCAAGGATTCATGTATGTGGTGGGAATCATTTATGAGAATATTAGATTATGGGCCGGATTCATCTTCTAAACTGGATTAGGTAATAAAAAAGCCAGCCGCCTCTAAGGCCCGTGTGGATGTGCTGAGTCAGAGCCCGCTGCACACACACTCTCAGACACAGGAGTTATCACAGATACATACGTAGATACAACCACACACACCAGTTACTATCTTTCTCTGTTCCTGTTCCTCTGCAGCTGAGCTTCTCATCTGGGGTTAATTACAGCCTGTCGTGGGGCGTTACCTTATAATGCAGGCAAAGTGATGTGCCTGATGATTGCCTGCAATTTATTTGAGGGAATCGAAGTGCTTTTATAGCCCAAGTTGCATCTTAGCCGGGAAGTGCTAGAGAAAATACATTAGCTGTTCCACTATTATTGTTTATTCAAATTATGTTGAAAGCACAGTGGGGTCTGGCAGTTTTATTCCTTAAGTGTTAAATTCCCTCAAACTACATTTTGAGCCAGTTGCTTGGTGTTTAACAATTGGTTTAGTCATTACCTTAAAGGGTGTCTGAACTCTGCAGGACTTGATTTGATATGTTATAATTTAATTTATATGATTTTTAAAGCAAAATAAGCATAGTGCTTATCACTTATACACTAAGTCACTGACATCCAGTGACATATACCCTAATAATATACAGTATATACATAAATGTTTAATGTCTCCTTTTCTCTTCATCTTTGCGAACAGGAGAAATGGGATGACAGACAGATAGAGCAGCTCCACTGTTCCGCTTCCAAACCAGGTCCTGCTTTCCCAGACACCTGCTCGCTGTGGATCGCAGTAGGTCTGACATTGAAATGTCAAAGCCATTATCTCAAATTACAAGGGCTGTGGATGCGTTTAGTAGCTGTTTAACCATGCAACACTCCCTACTATGCAGACTATCATTTGCAAGAGGCTGCCAAAAAATCTCCCTGCTCTCAGGCTGCTCTTTCAACATTACACATTTCTATGAAAACAATATGATATTAGATATTAGGTATAAATCTTCTCATCTAACTCTACGCAAAAGGTGGATTAGAGTATTTTGCAAAACTATTTTTTTTTAGCATGTCTGATTCATATAAATATAATCAATCTGTTGCAGTAAGAACTGGATATTGCCTGCTTTAATTCAAAAGCAAGAGGTTTTGATCCTCTCAGCATTCACCGCCAAGATATCAGCTGAAATGTATAGATTTTCAAATTCAAGGCACAGATGTGAAGAGATTATTCATGGTACAAGGATTGGAGTTACTCTGGGCAAGGATTTACGAGCTGATGCAGAAGGAGGGTGGAGTAAAATAGACCTTGTATCTTCAGTTATCATACATATTCCTTCTTGTAAAGTGAAGGTCAAGATTATGGCAGGATAAAGGAATTAAGTATATTTTGTATTGAGTATTGTAAGGGTGGGCATCTGGGCTTGCTTATCTCATTGTTGATTTGGCCCCATTTACACATAAAACCCTGTTTGCTATCTTATAGATACAGACAAAACATAGCTGGATGAGCTGAAATGCATAGAATGTGCACTGGAAACGAAACGTCAACAGATGTAGCAGAAACTGATGTAATCTGAGGTGTGTCTTCAGCATGGACTGCTATGAAGTAATCCTTAATCAAACTCCCATGCTCTGGATATTTGCTCTTGTAAGCAGCCAAATATACTTTGTATGAGCCAGATGATGGCGATACGCTTGATTCAATTAAAAGTGTAAATTGGAGGCTAACGAGACTGTCAGCACTGTGGGATCGGAGGTTCAGTAATTATCTTTGTTGTCACAGTCGGGTTGAGATGGGACAGGGCTAGATTGAGCTAGGCTAGTGAAACAGATGAATTTCCTATTGTGATCTCACATCTGGGATCCCATACATTCTCAACCAAAACAAGCTTTTCCTGTTCGTGGGAGTTATCTTTTTGTGTCACCCCAGATTTGGATTTGGATGATTGGAATTTTCTTGACACGATTAAATACAGGGCATGTATTTTGAACAATATATTTGTGTTGTTTGTTTAGCAACCTCACATTTTATTGAGCAATCAAGTCATTTAATCTTGTTTAAACAATACAAGCTATTAGGTGCTATTTTGAAGGTTAAATAAAAAGTACCAAAAGATAACACATTAAAGTTAAAGTTAGAGTGGACTTCATTAAATCCTTTATTGAACAAGATTTGAAGTCACACAGAAAGCTAGCCCTATCCCTTGTTCTATAAACTCCTGTCCTGCCTTAAAATGCTTTCTCCAGCTTACACAGTGCTGATGCATGACTCACCTAAACCTGCTCCCTCGATCTTCAGTCTGTCTGACGGCTGGTAAGTGGGTTATGGAGCCGCACTGGGGGTCTCTTCTCAACCATGACATAACAACGCACTCAGGCACAGACTGAGACGTACCTGTTTATGGCCTGTAACAAGCACTCGGCTTGCTTTAGGTGTAGCTTAGGCACTGAGAAAGGTTGGGTCGGAGGGGGATTAAGGGACGGCTGCTTCACAAGATGAAAATTTACAAGAGGTTGTTTGCTCTCTTGCATGTTTATCAGGGGCTGTGTTTACTTCTCCGGTCACAGGCAATTACTTGTCTTGTACAGGGGTGTGTGTGTGTGTGTGTGTGTGTGTGTGTCATCCAGAATTTATATCCTGAGCTTTCCCCAGAGACAGAAAAAATCCTAGAGGAGATACGAACTGAATTTCTGCAATGAATAACAAGGGAATCCTTTTGTAAAAAGAGCCATAGTCAAATTGGAACCAAAATTATGCACAATTTGTGGCTAAGGTTTCGTTATTGCTGCACATATGCTTGTCTCTGACCTGCTGGTTTTGTGATTATGTGTGTGTGTGTCTGTGTGTATGTACGTGCACACATGTTCTTCTCTCTGTCTGTCTGTGTGTGTACGTGCATGTGAGAGCATGCACAGACTTGCACACATGTTCTTCTCTCTATCTGTCTGTGTGCGTGCGTGTGTGTAATATTATCAGAACCCCAGGGGGTCTAGCAGGAGCTCGTTTGATTGCAGCCTCACAGCTGGCACATGATGTTAGCCAGCCGTGCTTTGAGAGAAGTGAAGACGGAGAGAGAGAGAGAGGGAAAAAGAGAGCGGCAAAAATTTGAGGAATAGGAATGAAAGACGACCTGATAAATAGTGGCAAAGAGGCAAGTGGCAAGAGAAAGCAGCTCTCATTGCTTTAGGTTTTACCTTGGGTAATGAAAGGAATGATGGCTAAAGATAGATGGTGGGGGATGGAGGCAGGCAGGTGTATCAGAGTAAAGAGAGTAGAGGAAAGAGTACATGTGTCCTTCTTTGATCAAACACACTGACACACATTCCTTCACACTGGAACTTCCAAATAAAATATATGCATGCATGCATCATATATATTTGCATACAGAAGAATATTTGTCCACACAGATGGCACTGCCGGGGTTTACTGTGGGATTTAAAGGCAGGCAAAAGCCCTTGCTCAGTTTAACTGCTGCAGTCCGAGCCTCATGCTGTCGGGCAATTGGGCAACGTCATGGAATAGCCTAATTTAGAGGCAGATGACTGGATGTCCCTGAACACAGGAAAAGTAGAGCCTATAAGAGGCAAGGAGACACTGTAGAGACTGTGAGGGTTTTGTGTGTATAGGCATGGAAAGAGAAAAATAAATTGCTGAAGAAAGAACAAAAGAGATGAGAAAATACACACACACACAAACACACACACAGTCCCACTGAGGACTGCTGTCATCCATTGCTGTGTGCAACATTCCAGACTCATCTGTTTTGGCTGGAGTGTGTCTGCTTAGAGAGAGAAATTCACTGAGAAAAAAAAGGAGAAGAGTGTGTGTGTGTGTGTGGGGGGGGGGGGGTTAAAGAGGCAGAGCTGCAAGAGAGAGGTGCAGACGGTGGAGGGAAATAAGCAAGTCAAACAGACAGATAAAGCAGGAAACAAAGAGAAAACTCGACAGTGTGTTTTTCTTGGCTGTCAGGTGATGTGTTAAGGGGGCAAACAAGAACCTGTTGCTGCATTCTTTCCTTCATCCATCTGTTCAATTTGGATGAAAAAGGACTTCTCACTCACTCACTCATCTATGGTGGCGGACTGGCAAGAAAAAGCATCTCAGGAACTCACTGTCAAGCAGCCCCAGTATAACCCATCAAAATGTAGTCACAAGAACTTTATCAATCAATGAGTCGTCATTTAATACACAATACACGAGATGCTAGTTTGTGTCCAATTGTGTTAGGCTAATAGGGACCTCAATAAATCCTCCCAAGATTTTTGTGTACAGAAAGCAAAAAAAAAAAGAAGTTGGATTAATATAGTCCTGGCTTCATTAAAGACCCTTTATTGTCACAAAGATTAAAAATATATGTTTTCATCAGCAGACTATATTAATAGCAGAAGGCAACATCAAGCAGCAATGCACCTTTGTTTTATTCTGCTGCTGCATCCATATGACATTTTTATGAGATACACAGTCTAAAACGGGAGCTCATTAACTTTCTTGATGATGCTGTAGATTATTTATATCGCCATCATGTCTGTATGCTCAATTATAAATTTGGAGATGATTTGCTTAGCCTATACTACACTCAACAAAGCATGTATTTCCCCCCAAAAAACAAAATGTCATTTACTTTACAGACATTAGGGTTGAATCACTCTTCTAATTCTCAGCAAAACAGTTAATAACTGTGTGTCCAAAAATGCCTAACTGTGTCTTTAAGAAAAATAATTGTAACGTTACAACTTAAGCCTTCTACAAGTAAACTTCGAGATGACTGATGATTGTAATTATCTCTCAAAATTTAAAAGAACCCGTGTTCTCAAAACACATTTTAAAAATAAAAATAATTGGCAATTCATGATGTCACATCAGAAAATTAACCAAATGAAGCATGAGACCAGTCAAGCTGTCTCATCACCTGAAGTGTGCTACACAAATTAAGTTTCTCTGAATAACTGAATAATTTCTTATTCAAAACACAGAAAAAGTGTGAACCTTTCTGAAGAAGCCCTCTTGGTAGCACTTTAACGATGCCTTCAAGGACACCAGCAGTTCAAACTGTTACAGTTTTTTATTTTATTATTTTTTTGATAGGTCCCTTTGATGACCTTCTTTCTTGACCATTAATCTGCACCCAGTCTTTCTCTGCTTTTTCCCATAACTGCTGCTGTTGCTGAGCTGTTGTTTCAGGTTGAGCTGTTTTAACACCCCGTCGATGCTTACATTCTCTTTAATTACATCTGTGTGGAATGGAGGAGCACTAGAAATCATGAGCTGATGCATATTCAATAAAGTGGCTGAAACAGCGAATGGAAATAGCTACCCTATGATGTACACTGAGGATGACCTTCGCATGTCACCTTTCTCACTTTTAGGCAACAAAAAACAGCTCTCTTTAGGTCACTCCACAGCTTCTCTATTGGGTTTGAGGCCTGAGCTCCGACTGGACCGCTCCAAAAAGCAGATTTTGTATCCTCAAAGCCATTCTGTATTAGATTTACTTCAATGTTTATGGTAATTGCCCTGCAAAGTCTTAATTATACTATATGTCTTGGCCTTCTGAACAAGTCAATGAAAGACAGAGTTACAGATTGTGAGGGAAAAATGCCTCTGAGATACTGCATGTACAATAGTCTGTATTTCTTTTTAATGTGAAGGGCAAGAAGCTTGCCTGAAGGAAAAATGAAAATATAGTCTACCTCACATGACACAAATCGAGTTTTTATGTTTCTAATATTGTTGCAGTTTTTTCTTTTCTCCCCGCAGCTTGTCACGATAAGGTACACATTTGTTATCTATGGTAATCATTCACTGTCAACTGAGGTAACACAGACAACTTTGCATTGTTTGTTAAAACACACGCAGATATAAATATATACTGCATACATATACAGTACATATATACAGGAGTTGATGAATGAAAGTCAATTCCTGACCTGCAGAGAGAAGTGGCTGCCACAGTCCTTATATCTTTTTGTTTGTCATTATTTACTTATTAATAATGTTTAGTAGCTGCTAAGAGACTGAAGTTTATTACCCATAGTTCTTTGTACTGTATTTCTGGCTATCCGTGGCAAGTCTTTCTATTGATTGTTTCAGAATCCAAAAGGTGGATTTGGAAACATGCACAGGTACTGAAAAGACATGGCTGTGTCATCAGCCTCTTTAAGCTTGGTGTTAACAATGCAGTAAATAGCTCAACTGATTGTGATTTATTCCCTCTTTTGTTCTTGTGTCACACAGTTTTCTTTGTGTCTGACCTTGTCCGTTTCAACTATGTGTACTTTGTGAACACAAGACACTGTAGGTGTGTGCACATGTTTATGTGTATGCATATATAAAGTATAATGTGTACAGGCCCATGTGTGTTTGCACAAATGCTCCTCTGTGTCGGATGAACTGCGTGTCCATTTATTGGCTTGTGTTACATTACAGAGAATTAACTGACTGAATAACTTAAGCTCTCACTGCACTAATTAAAACAACTTGCACTCACACTGATGGTAAAACTATGGCAAGACAGTAATTAATTTCTGAATGGACTCTTTTTGGACACGCTGATGATGATAAATGTCCAGTATAGTTTGGCTAAGGTACTATTGTACTATCTATAAGTGATAAATTAATTTTGAGTGGAACACAAATTAACTTGTAGACCAGTCAATAGCACTGCAGGCTCAGTGCGTATTGTCTTTTTGCTCAGAGAGACTGTGTTTACTAATGTCAGATTTTTCTGTGGAAGAAAATGTAAATTATCTCTGGCAACCATCTGCAATAGCATTCTTTAACTGCCAGTAAGACATATTTCCCATACTCTCACAGTGGTAGTTAATTAATTCAGAGGCTATGTCATGCGTGTATAATATGGTGAGGAAGCAAGATGTTGCCAACAAGTCATCCTTGCTATCAGCCCTTATTATCAGTCAGTAATAAATTTCAACATTGTATGTGATTCTGACAGAATGACCTCTCTGAATATTGTGTGTTAATGTTCACATCCACATGTCCATGTCCAGCTACATGCAGCAGGAAACCTTAGGAAACACCTGACCCAGAAAGCAGTACTAGCGATGTGAGGCATTACCCTGTCAAACTCTCCACCCTGCAGTTCGTTTCCATCAAGACCTGTAATAATGCTTGTACTCACTGAAATTGCTTTTTGCCTTTCGGGTCAGTACAACTGGACTGCAGGATATTCAAAGGTGTTCTTTGTGCTTAAGTGTTTTCTGCTTCTTTTTTATGATAGTTAGTACCTGGGGTCTGTGGTCAGCCACCATGCTACGGTCATATTAGTGAAGTGATTTATATGTGCAAAAATATTGGGTAGGCCTTGTAATAGAGGTTTACAACAGCATGACAGATTTGCCTCCTGGTGCACTGCATTTCCACATTCCTGCTCTTTCACATTTAACCTTCTTTTCAATTCCGAACTCCTTTTGCATGCACAAAACACTATATTTATTAGTGCTACGGTGTGATGAATAATACACCCAGTCATGTTTTTTTCACAGGATGCTTTCATTCAAAGAAACAGCATGACATAGTCAAATGTTTTTCTCTCCTTCTGTATGAGTAGCCAAACAGTTGTGTTTAAATATGGGAGTGAGAGCAATGAACCCTTTGGTCCCTTCAATGAAAGCACGGTTGTAGCAACAAGAACCACTATAGCTTATATGATAACTATGAATGTTAAATATATAACATTCCCTTGGTGTTTAAAAATATATACCCTGACTAATCTGCATGCAAACCTGTATGCCGCATGATTGGTTGTGAGGTAATTGGTAGCTTTCATTTTGACAGTGTGTTGATTGACCTGCCTTGACATTTTCAATGATGTCGCACCGGCTTGTCAGCCGCTCAGGGTTCTGCTTGAGAAATCACAACCAATCATGCAAAGAGCTCTTAGAAATGTGAAGAGTTGAAACTGTAGTGGCGGCAGCTCGGGATCAGTTGAATCCCAATTATTAAAACTGAAATATTCTTCCTGTGAGTCACTCGAGGCGTGACTGAATTGATTTTCAAAAACGAGCTCACTGATGGATGCAGTACACTCGCAGTTCTCGCTCACACCCTTATAGTGCTTTTTGATCAAAGCTAAAGGCAAGTGGTAAAACGGGTGATTAAGCAGAAGCTGATTGTTCTCTCCCTTTCTGAAATATGTATAGAGAAGCTATATGCTGTATCAGCTCCTATAACAGCACTGTCATCAACATCTAGCTCATCATTAGGACAAAGCTGCCCTTGCATTACACTTCACTTGTCATCTTCACATTGGCACTTGTGAACAGTGGCCAAAACTCACAGAACAAATAGTGTAGTTTAAAGGAATAGTCCAATTTAAAGAAATGTCTTGTCTATTTACACAAGAAGATTGACACTAATCTGATATTTGCATGCTAAATGAAGCTACAGCCAGACAATGGTAGTTTAGCTTATTGTAAAATCAGAAGCAGGGGAATATCTAGCTGGGCTCACTGCAAAAGTAACATCTTATTGGTTTCTCCTGCACAAAAAATGAAGTGTAAAAACTACAATTAGTTTTTTTTTATGAGGTGTTATGTACCCCACTACCCAACCTAACAAATGAGACACATGATAATTAGAGCTGTAGAAATGCTTATTAGCTCGCCGTTTCTCTGTGCTTCCAATCATTATACTGTTAACCATCTCCCAGCTCGAGCTAGTTTAATGTTTACCACAAAAACATGAGTTGCATCAATGTTCAAGGTTAATAAAAAGTCACGCACTCTAAAACATGTTCTCGTTTTTAGTAGAATAATGTATCCCAATGCAAATAAAAACAGCAAATGGTTTTTACATTTCATTTTTTGTATTTGTTTCTTCCCTTTTATTTCCTTCTGAATTCCAAAGCGAAGATTAAAGAAATGTAGCTCCATGTTACATTCTGGACAGGTTGAAGTTTGGTGCCGCTATGATGGGACCTGTGTGACAATTTGAATTATACGACGGGTGTTATGACTGAAATAAAGAAATACTGAGCACAATGGTCATAGCCTGTAAAGTTAAGAGAATAAAATGCTGCAGTTCCTACTGTAAAATTATAAATAAACAACCACCGAGAAAACACTGTGTTGACAGACAGTGTGAATTTCACACTCAAACAGGGAACTCATTCTTGAATGTATCAGTCACATGGGCTTGAAGTGAAGTGAAAAGAAAGAGTGAATGTTCACAGAGACTGGTGCAAGTGTGACTTCACCTCAACAGGCAAAATTCATTTCAGGGCTTCATTCAGATTTAAAATGTCAGTTTCTGACTTTTTAACAATTAACCTTTGTGGTATTGTTGAAGGCCAGAGCCAAACAGTTTGTGATTTGAGTGTTTGGAACCAAGACTAAGACAGGAAAATTATCAAACCTTGATTGTAGCTTCAGTGGAGTTAGTTGAGCCTTGTGTCTACCTTTGATCAGTTAATAAGAAAACTAAACCACTAAAAAGGCACTTTTTTTTTTTTTACATTAGTAGTAATGTCCTTTATGCCCTTTAACCCAGAATAGCTAGAATAGAATCGAACTGCAGAACTGAAAAGCCATATTAACTATTTTAATGTCCTCCTTAGTTTTTTTTTTTAGGGGAAGTTCCTGTGAGCAGTGGCAACGGTCTTCACTGCAGAGTAAGCGCTGTCCTGACCCACAGGGAGTGGATTGCTTATTTGTTGCATCACTGGTTTAGCAGTCACAGAGGTGGGTAGGGGGAGTGAATGCAGGGCCCTGGAGGAAGACAGTCTCCCAACTTTTTGGGAACAATTACTGGATTTATACACATTGGCTTTGTGGACAGACATGCACACAGACAGACAGATATCATGTGCGCAAAAGACTTTAATTCAGATGGCTCATTAAAGTTGTTGCCATGGTAACAGAAAGTGTAGTTGAATACTACATCCAACACTTCTAAAGCAGCTACAACAATGTGTCTTGTTTTGTAGAAGCAGTAACTCTGACCAGTGAATCCCTGGTGCTTAGGTATGCAACCTGAATCCAGCTCAGGATGCCAGATTCCACCACTACTACTGAAAACAACTAAAGAGATCAGTACTGATTATCACCAACTGTATTGATTTTACAGAAAACACAAAAATAGTGTGAAACATTGTGTGTTCCTTTCACAAATCTGAAGAATCACAAGTGATTTTTGAGAAACGTTCCTGTGTTTCTGTGGCTTTTGCTGTAAATGTAACATGATTCCTATTGGTGCTTTATCAAATCTAAAGATACTTCATATATGAAAATGAAACAATTAATATGTTTTTTAACATTACATCAATAAATAAGTTACCCAAGATGTAGTAAAAGACTTTTAGAAGCATTGCAGATTCAAAGATATTGATTAAAATTCTGTGTGAACGCAGAAAGCCAATGAAGTGCTAATGCCTGAAGAGCTCTGGCTGCAGGTACAGCCAGCTCACCTCTCTGGCATACAGTCAGCCACAGAAAATCTAATACAGATGACTTCATCATTTTTGCCTAGTGACCTTTCTGGCATCCTTTACTGCTCCACTCTTCTCCCTCCATCCTCATTCTCCACACACACACACACACAAACACACATACACAGGCACTCCCACAGTTCCCTCAGCTCTATTAATGCACACCCTGCCACTGTGTGTCTTGATGTGTTTCTCTCTCACCTTGCTTCCCCTTCCACCACACCTTATCCTGTCCTTCCCGCCACACTCCCTCTCTCTCCCAAGGGCATTATTCATTATGAGGTTGAACACAGCTTCAAGGTCAAGTGCCAGTGAGTGTGCTACTGAAAACTCTGCTGAGTTGCGCCCGGTGTTGCCACTGTCACTGCACTCTTTTGGCAACTGCGCTGGTCACATTTCATCCCAAAACCAACGGGTCCTTGGCTGCCACAGCTGCAGGCGAGTGGATGCACAGGCAATCAATAGATTTCAATATGGCCCTGCTGGCAACTGAGAATGATAGTCAATTTTATTTTGCAAGATTGTGCATTTATTAGATGAACAGATATTGATGACAGTATTGGCAAGCGTCTCCACTAACACACACACACCATATCTGGTTTTACAGCAAAGGCTATAATCCAACTGTAGATGGATCAGTGTTTTTATAGGACATTACCGCTGTCCTGGAACAG
>JAUBNQ010000015.1:6574016-6596390 GCA_032353495.1 Ctenopoma kingsleyae | reverse complement strand
GAGAGAGAGGAGAAGTAGCTGAAGAGTTTGATGTATAATATGTGCATGGTATGTAAAAGTTGTGTCATTAAAAGAGTTAAAAACCGATACTGATAATTTCCGATATTACACATTAATATTGGACATCCTTATTTATAATGTAAATGTCATGGTCTACTTGTATTTATTGTTCACGTGTGCCTTTGTAAGTTTCTTGTTTTTGACCTACATAGTCCTTATTTTTAAGTCTTTGCACCATACAAGCAAAACTAAATCCCAAGCTAGACTCTTAAACAGCTGTAGTGCATTAAGCTAACTTTGCAGTAGGCTATACAAGGAATGGACACAGTTCTTTGTGTTGCAATACAATGGAAAACAACAAACATATGTCTGATCAGCTGGATTTAATTAATCGTTGTTCATCACAACTAATACGTAAATGTCTGCACCTAAATAATTCTTCCTTAAATGAGTAAAGCCAAATGCAACCAGGCCATGTAACTAATTCCAGTTGCCCCAGAAAGCAATATACTGTAAAATATACTGTGTTTACAAACCCAACACAGCTTCAAAACTTCAGTTTTGTTAATTTATTTACAACGGATTTCTCTAAGATTAACACTGCAAGAAAGAATCAATTCAAGCTTCAATTCCAGTCAACAGTGGATCTCAGGAATTAATGCATTGTACCAACTCTGCGCTCAACGCCAAAGTTTAGAGTTTGAAGTAGAGTTTCACTAACTTGCTGAGTCACCTGTCTCTTGTGACAAAGTATAATTGACCACTTTGACTGTTTAGTAGAATTTGCCTTCTTCCTGAGGAATAATCCTCTTCCATTGTTGTTGTATTTCACTAATTTCCATCCAAGCATATTTTATGTTTAAAATAAAAGCATAAAGGCTATTGGTGTAAATAATAATCACAGATGCATTTTATGTCTGTAGTCTGGTCAAGGTGGGAAACTGCAAAGGCAGTTGCATATAAGCTTCATGGTTAGTAAAAGCCAAGGTGTGCTGCAGTGTCTTTATTATTAGATTATTTTATTATTACATTTTTTTTATTGCAAGATATATAGTGGTGGTGGTGGTGATGGTGTGTGTGTGTGTGTGTGTGTGTGTGTGTGTGTGTGTGTGTGTGTGTGGGGCCATTAGATGATTCACCTTATATCTTAATAAACATTGCTGAAATCTTGAGAGCTTGTAATCATTTCATTTAATTATCTTTTCTGGCTTTCATTATTATTGTCGCTCTGGTTTTTGTTTGATGTGACAAAAATAGTTTGTTTTTTTTTCTTACACAAGTGGAACATTTCACAGATGCAGCCTCGTTGCTGCCATTCCCACGGTCCAACTGTCAACAACTTTCTTGCCAGCTAAGACCTGACAAACATCACAATACAGCCTTGCAGAATTCAAAGCTGACTTTCATTTTTTATGCACCTCGTGTTTGACTTGAGAGGTTTCCAGAGCTGCTTCCCAAACACACATGCACACCTACACAGTGATCATAACTTTCATTTTAGCTTTTTTTGCTAGTTAATTAATGAAGCTGTTTTTCACCATGTTGTTTGCTTAGAGTGTATTTTCTCTGGAGAATCAAGGACTTGGCTGCATTGGCTCAGGAACACATGCAGTCTTTCTTTTTTTTTTTTAATCTTCAAATACTACTATCAAATAGTCCTTGAGATTTTCCAGAATCTTTTGTCAAGAAAGTAAAATAAAACAAACAATGGTTCCAGACAAACAAATGAACATGAACAAAATTAGAACACATCGCACATTCACAAAGACTATGTGCGTAATCACTTCAGCAGGCCTCTTCAATAGCAGAACGGACCAGAGCAGATGAAGCTTTAACTAAAACTACAGCTCCTTATTTAGTTTGTGTCAAATACACCAAATAAGAAGAGGTGGCATTAGATGTATGAGTTTCATGAAGTTTCAAAGACATGTGGACCAGAGACCTCAGTAAATGCAAAGATGCACCGAGTTGCACAAAAATGCATACAGACAGACATTGTCATTTGCTGACTACAGCTTTTCTCATTTTGCATCTTGCTTCATTTATTTCTGTCCACTGACTTCCCAGGTCTTTCTGTGTGTGAACAGAATGTCGCTGACATACAAGAGCTACAGCATCTAGACAACACACATTCTGACGTATAGAAGTAAATAAAGGATTTTTATTGGAAAAAAAAAAAAGAATAAGATTTGAAATACTGAGAACTTCACATTTGGTCCATGATGAGGGTCGAGTTAATCCTGTAAGAATATGTAATCTTGTTTTGCATTTTATGTAGTCATGTCCAGCCTTGAATATCTGAGATGACAAACACGTTTTTAGAGTGCACTCTTTTCCCCACAGGGCTGTGGTCTTTATATGAAGGCATGGACAGAACTGCTGTTCTGTTTGCAGCAACAGAGCTTGAATAATTCATTATGTGTGAAATTGGCTTATGTTAAGTGAACACAACAACACACAGTGTGAGGTCAAAGAGGAAACATAATCTTTAAAGTAATATTTTTGCACATTTATTTTTTTGAATGAACTCCTTGGTTCTATTTGTATGGTGTTCAGTAACACTTCCAAATGCCAAAATGTTGACATTTTAGCTGCCGCTCGTATTTTGAAGTTGTGCTGTGAATTAGTTTGGGCATTACATACAGCAAAGGAGCAAGTGTATCTTTAAAAAAAATGTGAGTGCAATGTATGTCACAGAGAGGAATGTAAAATGGTTCTGCATCATCACATTAATAATTCAAATGAAACTGTCAGCCAGCTTGATTCACTGCTTCATTCACACATACTTCCAGTGTAAGTTGTCTATAATATTAATCCTATTTGCTTGATGAGACTCGACTTCCAGACTTCACATCTGTGTCTGGCACTAGGGGGAGCCATTCTGTTTGAAATTTAAAGGACACACTGCTTTCACTGCAATGTAACAAGTGAAATTCCCAGAGATGTTTTTTGATGCATAATTTATTGAGTCAGTGAACTGTTCTCACTGCTGAGCTGTGCTTTTTTAAAACGTTTAATGGGCTGGAGTGTGCTATGCAAATATCAAATAACCAAACTGGTTAGGACCACTGAAATAGCAGCATTTCAAATAGTATTCGGGTTTAGATACTGAGTGATGATAAAAGCAGATGTTATTTTGAAGGTTCCTGGAGCTGGTTTAGTGAAGGCAAAGCAGTATGTAGAGGAAAGAGAGAGAAATCACCCACCATTAAATCATTGTAGGAGTAAAGAAAAAAACAGAGCGGCCCAGTCTAACTTCACTCAGCATGCCTGGCACGTTGCATCAATGGGCAAAAGACCTGACCAACCTAATGCCACAGGAATACAGATCATTACCAAAATAACAGATAGCAGAGAGGGAGAGAGAGAGCTGGCAGCAGATAATATAAGATGTCTGAATATGAATTTCGTGTGCAGTGCTACTGTTTTTAAATAATTCATAAATAACATGGCCTGGAGCAATGTGGTGAGGCTTCATGGGTTAAATCTGTTTTGGAGGGAGTGAGGTTAGTGATCAGTCTATAGGCTGATGGAAACACAGTGTTAAAAGCTCAGCAGGGGTGATCCTTCAAAGTTTCTTTGAAATTTAGCAGTAATGTAATGTCCTTTCCTTTCCTGGTCATTTACTGTAGAGAGACTCCGCAGATCTGGGGCTGAAAAGACCCTCACTTGTTTTACATTCTGACAATAACATGTGACAAAAAGAATTTCAAGCAACATATCACCAGTCATCTGTATGTTTGTTATTGGTGGTCTTTTTTGTTTGGTATGCAGATACTAACGCACAGATCCAGTACATGTCAGACATGCATTTCCAGGAATAATTTGCCATATTGAAAAAGACATTTGTTAGCTTTCTTGCCAAGAGATAGATGAGAAGACTGATACTGCTCTCTTGATAACTGGCATGACTGGAAAACATCTTACCTGGCTCCTGGAATGGTTTACTAATTCATTGTTTGCCAACTTGCCATTTTATATTCATGCTTTTTATTAAAGTGGTTCTCATAATTATTAACATTCCAACAGATACCGTTGCTGTATCCAAATCTTTATTGACATCTTTATGCATTTTTGAGTGAATGATACTTTAAGTAAATATCACTTGATGTGATCTGTGTAAAAAACAAACAAGTAAGTATTGTATTATTCAACACCAGCTCCAATTGGCTTGGACACTGAACGGCTGACATAATTATAATTCATATTATTGAGAGTGAGATATTAGTGAGATATGCAGCTCTATTCCTCAATAAAAACTACTTCTGGCTGATGGAGGTACGATCCTCAAATTAGAGCACCCAGCTCCTAATTACAGGCTGCTAGTCTTTTGTGGAATGGCATATTCTTATCCCTCATTTTCTTGTTTTGAGAGGTTTTAGCACTTTATCACACAGCTTACTATCACAGCAAGGCTATGCTTCTGCCATCGTAATTACCTCTCCTTCCAGCCGCACGTTTGTCTTTCTGGCTTATATTTTGTAACTTCAATCTCAATTCATTAACCTTTTTTAGAGGCCTCCAGGGAGATGGATAAAGACAGACAGAACCCTTTGTTCTGACGTTGTGATGCAGTGCACCCTTACCACAATCTCATTCGTGGTTTTTAATTGATCAAAGACAGTTAAAAAGAACAGAGAATATACTGGGGGGAAGGTCAGCCCAAACACCTGTTTGCCCCAACTCTGCTTTGTCTTTTCATCTCAACTTCAAACCTATCCACACTCTGAGTTGAAAGTCACTGTGTCACCGCCTGTCTTTGAAGAGAAATTTGCAAATTAGTTTGTTAGTCATTCACTCAATCAAACATAAGAGTATAATATTTTTAATTTTTAAAGCTCCATCAGTGTCAAATAGTACTAATTCTACTGGATGTACTGCGATAATACGTTGGTCCCACTCACTCTGGTAGATGTTGTTTTAAGGTTAGGTTTACTTTGAATCTTGCCATAGGAATCTGCAATAAAAGCATTTTACACTCCAGGTATAAGCTTATCTGAGTCCTGGGAAAAATCCATTAAGTCCTAAAAGCACACTTGCTTGAGCACACACACACATACACACACACTAAGCTGATAAGGTAATGTCATTGTCATCTGGCCATCTGATGAAGTAGATTAAAAACACATTTAGTTGCTGGTTGTGGCTCTGATGGGGGGTAAATGGCACCTTTGCACACTTTGCTCTGTCCTCATTACCTGCTGCATTCTCTGGAGACAGTCGCAATTTTCCACCTGCAGTTGTGGTACAATATACTAATCCAATCACTCAGAGGCAGCACTTTTGTCTTAGTCCTATACATAGCTTCATCACAGACATCAGTGCATACTAACACCTATTGTAAAGCATTCTCTACAACAAATTATTTTAATTGTATGCTATTACCCATTTGGTCCTGTCTTAAAAACAAACAGAACAGCTTCATGGATTTTGGTCCATCTGCATGTTTCCACAGACCAGCAGACAGAAATGAAAGCCCTAGGCATTGAATCGATGGAGGAACTAGACAGCTTGTTCAATTCCATTTCCCCAGAAAAGCCCCTTACTTATTATGGGAATTTCCTCTAGTTTCTCCCTTCTTCCACTGGGGGGAGGGAGCCTGTGAAAAGGGCTGGCAGGAAAGTAATGGAAATAAGTTCAGACATCCTATCTAAAGGTTCAGTGCAGCCACCCAGAGCAGCAAACCGACTGAGTCATTTGAAGTTAGAAGGCAGTTCAGCTTAGCTGAAAACTATTAGACTAATTTTAAAAGGCAATCATCTTCCCCCAAGGTTAAAGTTACTATTATTGTACGTATTATGTGTTAAATCAGTTTTCTGTTCCATTTTGATTGTCAACTTCATAATTGAATGGAAGAGGAGGGCTAAAAAGCTGTTAACAAAATAAGACATCCTGCTTTAATGCTGTGGGGTAACCAGGGATGCTGTGTGTGTCTGTGCAGGCAGACACTTTCCAAACAATGGGATCGCATCTAAAGATAACATTATGCCCAAAGGCTGCAACAGGCCGATGATCTATTAGGGAATTTCTCTTGGCTTGCCATAAACGATGACTGCAACTGCTTCTTCACTAAGGCTATATGCTAGTTCTCAGCTGGTGCTAGTACCAGTTGGAATTGTGTTTTGCAACTTTCACAAGACAGACACCATAGATCCACTGTATACACTGTATATACAGATGTACCTATGTACATCTCCACTATCTTTGGCATTTCTTGGTAATACACAAGTAGAGAGTTAGTGCCACTATCAAACCATTTTTGCTGGCCATGAGCTTTCCTTGGTTGTTGAAATACAAAGAACTGGTTTAAGATTAGGCACCAGCTCCGAACTGTCCCTCAAACTGCCAATGTGGAAAAGAGGTATACAGTATGTCTCACTCTTATCTACCTAGTTGCCCTTGTATCCCTCTTTATCTTGTGCATAATCTCCCTTCATTATAATGTGTACACACACAAATATCTCCCAAAGTCATCTCTTTCCTCTCTGTCTTTTTCTGGTGTTCATATATGCCTGTGGGGAGAACAAAAGCTGGGACATATATCAACCCATGTGAAATAAGATGTACCCTCAGAGCTGAAAAATATCAACATTGTCTTTGTTTTTACCCAAAACCTCTGTTGTTTTTTGGCTATTCCATTTGAAATTTGTCTCTTTGATCTTCCATCTTTATGAAAATTAGTAAACCAGCAGATTTGTAAATATACCTCAGCAAGTTAAGTTGGAGTACTTCTTGAACCTGCTGATTATGACTCACATGTTTTTTTCACAGTTATAAGGAAAGAGTCACAGTCTGACTAAAAGTGACCAGACACTGCATGGAGACTCAAAGCTTCCAGCAAATTCAATATAATCAACAAAATGACGTTACATATCTGAGTGTATTGTATGTTTTTCCCATCCATTATCATCATCTCACCAGCTTTGGAGGATCTGAATCAGACACACTATAAGTCAAACAGAGGTCGACACTAACTTCAGTCTGTTAGAGTCAGCAAAAAGGTGAGCAAAGAAAAGGAAACAGAGTTCCTATGACTTTAAAGAGGATGCGAACTGAGATACAGGTTCAATATGGGCCCAAGTTCCTTTGGCAGCCTTTGTCAGGAAGCTAGTTGGGAAACTTCTTTCTGTCATCTGTTGTCCAGTGAAGTTTCTGTTCTCTTTTCAGACTTCTCCTTTGGCAGCATCATTGGCTTAGGTAAACACAGATAACAGAACCAGATAACTTCATCTACCTCTGAGGCAAGACACTTACAAGAGAGAACAGTGATTAAAAGAAATGGATTTGTGTGTGTGTGTGTGTGTGTATGTCACAAAAGGTTGCAGGGACGCAGGCAGGCAGACGTTCTTGGAGTTGCCTGGCAACCCTCTAGCCACAAAGAGGGGGAAATGTGGCGCTGTTTATGACACCTTACGTAACCGCAGGGATGAGTTTGTGGAGAAAGAATGAATCCATTTCCACAACTTCTTCTCTTTATAATATCTGGGAAAACAAAATTTTAAAATTAAAGTGGGTTCTATTGCATGCTCTGAGGTTGCATACATTATTAACTGTCTGTTCCCCACTGGGTCTTATAGATTTTGCCTTATATAAACTCCATGAATGGGTTTATAGATTCACAATCCTATATAAGCAACATATCCATCATCCATCATGGTGTTTTCTTTTCTGCAGGTCAGCACCCTACCCCTGTACTGCAGGGTGGCATCCAGCAAAGCCATGAGAACCTCCGGTAAACCTGTGGGGGGGATTTTTCTATTCCCCCACCTGCCTGCCTGGGGAACATTGAGCCTGGGATAAATACAACTCATGGGTACCCTGAGCTAGATTTGCCTGCAGCTGTGTGGAAGATTATAACACTAGGAGTAGAGAGGGAAGAAAAGAGGGGTAAAATAAGGACGAGTGAGCAGGGAATCTGGAGCAAAAAGAAAACAACAGAGAAATGGGGAGAGATGGTGGGCAGCAGCTGGAGATGATTATGATTCCCGGGTTGCATCCCTCACTATGCTCCAGTTCCCGCACTCACTTGATCACTTGCTCACCCGCTCTCGCATTCACTCACCCATGTGGTGCACTGAGATCCACATTGCTCTTTCCATCAAACTAAATATTGTACTTATGTACTCAGAATACCATAAAGAAGGCTGAGCATCTACTTTGTCCTTTGAGTATAACCTATTCTCTTGAAATGCTCAAATTCTATCTACTGAAAGAGAGTTATGGTCATTTGGAACATATTAACATCGATTCAGATATACTGTATGTATAAAGTGAAACTCTGATCGAATCATCACCTTACTTTGCAGTTGTCATAAGCTTTACAGGGTGTCTTAGCTTTTTCAAATTCATTGTTTTGGTTTTACAGCCTGAATTTTTACTACGTTGGTTGAGTCTCACCACTCATATTGATTTTGTTAGATGCACCAGGCAGGTGTTATTCTGAAGTTCCCTTCACAAGTTGGTGGAGACCAAAAATGTGTTGAGAGGAGAGTAAAAGTTGGCCTTTGATTCGTTGGACGAACACAGTGTGATCCTAAATAAATGATGTAATTTGTCTATAAGCCAATAATACCACATCATGTTTATAATGTGATAATATAGGTCAATCTTGTTTTTTACAGGTTTTACAGTATAGTATGTGATAAGATGAAGCATCATCAATTTAGATTTGCTTCCTCTGGGTAATGCAGTGCATATATAAAAAAGGGATGGACAGAAACTGTGCACATTATCTCGGTAAGAAACAGCATAACCCTAAACAGAGTACAGGAGGTGTGCAAAACGTGCACAAGACACCAGACTGTACATGTTTTCTACACAAACTCATTCAACATTCAGTCAGTATGTGCATCCAGGCATCTTGATGGCATACTAATTTCCTACATTGACATAGCCCTTGCTGTGCTCTGTTTCTGAGCTCTACCATTATTGCCAGGGGGCACAAACAAAGATAAGTAAATCAGAGCTTCCTGGCATCCTGGCAACTCACCCCTGAGCTCTGAGGACTGGGGGAACAGATAAATAGTAAGAATATGATGGAAGGGTGGGAGAAATGAAAGGCGGAATAAAAAAAATATCGCAAGGTGAAGGAGTGATGCAGTGAATACACAAATGAGTGATGAACAAAAAACAGTAGAGGCACAGCCGTGGCAGGAAGCATTTGGAGGTCAAGTGAGCAAAGCAGGGGAGGGAACGGATAATGATAGAGACAGAGAAATATAGTAATGGCTGTGGGCAGTATTTAAATAAGTCTGTGTAGCGGTCCAGTGCGCAGATTGACTGTGAATTATTACCACTGTGTGTTCGCTGGGGCTGCTCGCCTGCTAGCCCAGTGGGCATCTAGCAATAAGAGACAGAAACAAAGAAACCACGGCAGGGAATGACAGAACGCTGGAAGACATGAGTGTGTAACATCTTGAATTACATATTAAATGTTTTCTTAAACGTAATAAATTCATTCTATAATCTGTTACCTCTTTGGTTGATAGTATCTTTTCAGTCCAGGTAAAGTTTCATAGTACAGTGTCATCTCATTTTGTCAAAGGGCTGGAGGTGCAGTAGGAGCTGGAGCTGGAATTGATCACTGAAATATTTATACAAAAAATGTAAACTTAAAATACTAGAAAATATTTAAACATATTATTATGTCACATCCTTTTTTTTTTTATAGCCTTGCTCTCTTCCTTCCCTGCCTTGCTATTTTCTTCCATGTGTGCCTGTGTGTGTGCATGTGGTTGAGTATGTAGAGAAAAAGAGCTTAGATCTGTAGCAGAGCAGATCAGTAAGGCCGTGGGCAGAAGCAGGGCTCTGGGCCCCTGAGTCCCACAACCATCACCAATACTGCTGCCCTCAGCTCCGCACACACATATATAGACACATGCCTTCGAACTCAGAGAGCATACATATGTGTGTTTCTTTGTTTCCTTGGTGCGTTGTGTGGCTTGAATGATTATGAATGATTATGTTAATATGCCTTCACAAAATATTCAGGTACCGCATTATATGTTTTATGCTTGACTTGAATTTTTAAATAGTTTCCTCCAAAGGAAAAAATATATAGTTTACTGATTGTTATAATCCAATTATATTTTTCTCTTTACCTTCTTAAATCTTGAGCCCTGGTTTTTGTTTGTTGTCTGTTTTGTCTGTTAATCCATAACATAACCTGGCCACCCTAATAAAAATACAGCTTTTTTAACTGCATCATATGTTTTGTGTACATATTGTTTCAGTGTTGTCTATTTTATTTCCATGTTGCTAAGATCGCCTGCTGTCCTTTGCCATCAGATCCTTTATCAGTAATTCTATTACATACTCTACATACATACTAAAGACTATGCACAGTTCAATACATGGCATGGAAAGAATATGCTTATTTGATTATTGTATGATTTTAGGGTGATTGTTTAGTACATTATGTCCTTAAGTGCCAGTGAAAATTGTTCTGGTTTTCTGTTTTCTACATCTTGTAATCTTATCTCCAAAGCTTCTTCAAAATCTTCTGTTTAAATTAAATATTTCCTTTCTGCCGCCACGTCATAAAACTGCATTTTAATGTACTACAGCTGGACATAGTTATAAGGGTGATGGTTTCATGTGAAAATATCATCAAACTGTATTTATTTATTGTTTATTATGATTCATAATTTCAAGTCAGGATCGCATCGCCACTGCAGGCTCGTGCTTGTAGTGTTTTTAAGCTGAATGCTCTTACTGTTGTTGGGAAGTAAACAGCTGGCTGAGGAAGCTTTGTCTTTTCCCACCTGGATACTTTGTCGGCTGTCTGGCTGCTATCAGCTAAAAGAAACTCCATAAAGGAGTCCTGGCATCGAGTCAGCTTCTCAGCAAAAAAAAAGCTTAGCTATGTGTACATGAGGGTTTGTTTTTCTTGTCTACATTTGTGTCTGCAAGTGCAATCTGTTTGTCTTTATCTGCAGTATGCTTGGATCTATACCTGTTTCCTCTCTGCCTTGCTCCCACACTGTCTCTTTCTCCCCATGAGTCTGTTTTCCCTCCCTTACTTATTGATTCTGATTTCGGCACTAACACAATGTTCAGGAGAGTGTTACTTCCTGCTGAGGCAGCTGAGTGTTTGTTTGTGTGCATGTGTTTTACTCTACATGTGCTTGCCTGTGCGTGGAACCCCTGTGCCCCTGCTTAAGCAACAGAAAAAACAAGATATCTAGGTTGTTGACACTACTCTGTACCAATTTCTAGGCTTGGGATGTTTTGAACTAAACTGGTGAGAGTGGTTCAGAAACATGTGCCTGTTTAAGCTATGATTTAATAGATATGTTAGATATACTGTATGTCCCTGTGCATGCAAATTGTGGCATTTGCTTTGGGATTTGACTTAAATTATTGATATCTAGGTGCCAACATTTAGTTTTCACTGTAAAAATACTTCTTCCACATGTGACAACCTTGAATCCAGCCCACAACCCCCAACCTGCCTCATGTATAATAAAGCCTTAACTCTCCCTGTGGAATTGCTGTGGAATTCCTAATTTTCCAGCTTTTTCGTCCTCCAAGGTGCTTTTACTACAAATCCACGCTGGTAATGTATGCAGCCAGCTCCGAGATCAAAGATACATAGATCATATTTTGGTGTGTGCTTTCGTACATGTATGTGAGCTGCTAACAGGCATGTATGTATATCTTCAAAAGCACCAAGACAAGGCCTGAGGCTAGAGGGCACAGAATAAGGGTTTTAATGTCAGATGCCTTCGCTTACAGTATGTGCCACCTTCATTTGCAGCCATATTAAATGGCTCCAGCATGAGGTGAAGCACTTAATATGATGCCTCAGAGCTCTTGTAGCTTGTGACTACTGACCTTAAGTAAATATAACTTTGCATAATATGTTTCAAGTTGTAAAGCACATATTGTTCACAAAATGTTGAACTATTAATTTCGTAGATTGTCTAAGAGAGGACTTACTGTTCTCAAGATCTCAAAGTTGTTCTAGATATGTTATCATACTTCTGAGACTTTAATACCAAAGTTACATTAAGGCACATAACATTTCCAGGCACTGACTTTACTGCACTCATTTTATTGATCTGAGCTTCATTTTAGAGTGCTACATGCTATGTTCAGTTAATAATAGAGTGGGCTGAGCACTGGGTGAAAAATTGCTGCAATCATACCATGGTGGTGTTCAGAAATAGAGCAGACTGATGGAATAAACCAAACCAAAGGGCTTTTAAAGGTTATGTCATCGTTTGTGACAGTTGGTGGAGAAAAGGATATCCGCTGGGACTCGGCTCCGTCCGTCGGGCCAGAGATGAGGCAGGGAGATATGTGAACATACAGAAAGAGAAATAAATGTGTTTGAGTGAAATAAGATAGCAAGAATAAAAGGACCTGAATCATTACTTTCTATGTCCCAGACAAAAGATTGGGCTGTCATTCATATTTGCATAGGTGAAGCTGCGTTATTTAATTTAAATGGACAACGTTCAGTTGCACTCTTGGGAACAAAAAGCAATGTTTTCTATATAAACAACACCCAAGCACAGAAATAAATTGAAGCCCTGCTTACCTAACGACACAGTGGTTAGACATGTTGGGCAGAATCTGTTTAATCCCTCCTCTGAGAGATGTGTAATAATAAGAACAAAGAGATGATTGGTCTGTCTGGATTAAACACACACAACCTGGAGAGAGAAATCACGAGTCTCTGTTTCTATAGGTGCCACTCTTGTTGTCGTTCACCTAACCTATTATATCAATTCACCCACAGAGAAATTAATATATTCCCTGCTATATATTTGCCTTTAAGCTGCAGGTGCATTTCAAGTGGGAACCATAAAAGAGCGCAAAACATGTTCTAGTTGCAGAAGAAACCTGATAGTCAAGGTTTAAGAACAGCAAATCAAACCAGGGGGGCAGTCGAGTCTGACAGAAGCACAGGCAGGCCTGATATCTAGCTGCCCTGACATTTGGATGAGAAGGCTTTCTGATCTGGGAGGCAGAATAGATCTGTGTTTGTTTTTCAGTCACTCTGTTTCTGCAAATCTCTCTCCGCCTCTCACTGCATATCTGTCCTTGTCTCTGTCATTGTCATAATTTTTACTCCTTCCTATGTTTTTTCTTTTTTCTTGCATTCCCTACCACTATGCTAGGTTTACATTTTTTATGTTACTGTGTGCTTAAAATAGTCCATGTGTATGTGTTTCATATCTCTGTATTTCAGTGCCTTCTGTGGTGAGTGGAGCAGCAATTCACAGCACCTTACTATCACAGGGTTATCACAGGAAAGCCTTGTGTGTCTCCCACTGAGCCAGAGACCTTCTCTCCACTAGCTTTCATCTGTGCCTTAATGCAGTAAAAGCATATAAACACAAAAAACACACATAATATTTATTTGCCAGGCTTATTCACAATGTCACATTTCTTTTCTATCCCCTTTCTAATGCTTGTAGTCCCATTTTTTTCAAGCACATTAGATGCACACATAAGCAGCAACATTTCCAGCGTAAATCAATGTGTATTTTTCTGAGCCAGTTATTTTGTGTTTACACGTGTTGTTGATTGCAATGTTGTTTGTTCACTCACAGAGCTGATGACGTGGGTTAAGTGTTTGAAACCATCAAAACGTGTTCCCTTGACTCCGGTAGCGCTGACTTCAACAGGCACTGACATACAGTAGTTTGCTGTGCTTCATTAGCGCTTATTATTTTCAACACATGCACATGATAAATATAAAGTTCTGTAATGAAGCCATTGAGAAAAACACTGAAACACATCACGCTTCGTTGCTCCATTGTTGATGACTGTGCAGCACAAAGGCCTGTAAATGATACATGTATATATAAATATACACAATATGCGAGATGTTGAGATGTTTGATGGAGACAGTATATCTTGGCTGTTTCATATCCTTCTGTGATTTGTAATTCTGTTTACTTATCTGTGCAGATCAGTATTTCCTGTTTCTGGTTAAGCTGACAAGGCAGAGCCGCTCTATACAGTAGTACTCGACCATACTCATACACACACAGCCTCACATACGCACATAACAAAAGCTATAAGACTAAACAAACAGCTTGAAGCTTGGATGCAAATAAAAACAAAACTGATTTTTACTTTTCACTGCCAAATCTGTGCAATTCCCAAACTGTATGAATAACGGCTTCAAAACTGATTAGTTTTATTTATAATTTGACTCTGGGATTTTTTTTTTCCTTTCCTTAATTGCTGTTTTACAAGTCCCGGAGACAGCCAGACCTTCCCTCTAGCATGTGAGCTCACCACAATAATAATGACTAAGATAATCATATAATGTCGGAAATCCCTGATCTTGATCAACACCATAATTTAATTAACTGATTTGTTGACCTTGAATTATCTCTCCACCAAATTTCAGCTAAATAAAATCATGAGAAGCAGCATAAGTTTAGTAAATGTGTTATGCAAGAAACAAAGTTCCATGAAAAAAGATAATTTAGCCAGCTGCCAGGCTGTATGAAAGTTTAGGAAGCCTGACTAAAATGCACACAAACACATTCTCACACATACTGTATATACATAATGTCTGTAATGTAAGCAGTGTGATATCAAAATTACTGTTTACCTTACACTATATATACCTTATGTAATTGTCTATTACCAGTTACAGCGTGTAATTCTAGGTTATCATGCCAGTAGGATAGACAGTAGGCTACAGTTAAACATGGCAGCATGTTTTTATGTTATTAGTCTTTTCAAACATGTAGCCATTGTAATCACAACTCTCATGACATTTTTATGCACCAAAGGCATCAGAACAGCAGAAATGATCAGCTCACCCACCCAGTGAATCTTATATGCCACCTCTTCATTGCGGATTATAGGATGTAGGTGGGGCGGTTACACTCAGTGCAGCACAGACTGCTCCTCACACAAACACCCACAGACCAACAGGCTGCTAGAACAGCTAAACAGCAACCAGAAAAGAGCAAACAGCACTTAGAGCTGCTCAGGCTATTGCTAGATATGATTAAGACAGATGACTAAGCATAGAAACAAAAGATTGCATGTTTGGGAGCTGCTAAACATGTACTTCTAACATGTTATTTAATGTGGTGATGGATCTTTTATTTGAGTACTGTATGCCATCAAAATAAGTTCATTAAATCTGGACACTGAAGCAACATCCATTTAATGAGTCTTCCGTTCATCTAGTTTTGGTTTTGTTGAATTTGCTATCAAGTTGTTTTCATTCTGAATAGATGCTACTGTTTTCTTACTAAGCCAGTATCCAGTTCTACTTCTGTATTCCTAACCATCCACTCTTACATAAAATGACGTCAGTTCCTATAACCAAAATAATTTCTCCTTGGAAAGGCCAATGCTTTTTGCTGAAACTGCAAATGTTAATGCTTTTATAAACCAGAAGTGTTCAACCAGTGTTATAAGTGACCGTTTCTTTAGCCCTCCACCAACCTTTGGTTACTGTTGCTGAAGCAAGTTTTGCATTTTTGAATAGCACAAATTCTCTGTGAAACAATAATAGTTCTTCCTTAGGGCTTTCTCTATTTGTGCCCCCAAACTTTGGAATGCTCCACCTCTGTACATTTGACAGGCCCCCCTCACTGTCCATTTTTAAAACCCGTCTTAAAATCCACTTTTACTCCCTGGCCTTTAATCCAGTTTGAATCTTGATCTTATGTTGCTTTTATTGTTTCATTTGACCTGTTTTATTACTTTTGTTGTTTGGTGTCTTATGTTGTTGTTCATTTAATTTAATTCAATTATCTCTGCTGTACCGCACTTTGTTTCAGCTTCAGCTGGTGTTAAAGCACTTTATAAATATTATTATATTATTATAGGGAAAAATGTAAGGTCAGACTGTTTATTTTAACACGGTTCAGCAGCTTAGACTATAACCTTGACCAAGCTTTGCATTATTGTTCTTATTTTCAATTATGTTCCACTTTGTCTTTTTTGTGTTACAAGAAGGAGGTGCTGAAAGATGAGGAATAACTGATGTATTATTTAATAAATACTTGATTTAAGTATTACAATTAAGTCATAATATATGACTTGTTACGACAGATAGTTTTCTCTGTATGTGAGTGTGTCTTCAGTTGAAACATGTATGTGGGTCGGTGGGTAGGTGTGGGCAGCAGGCACATTGCCAAGGATTGCTTTCAACTTGCTAACAGATACAGCCATTTATGACAGCCATCTGTCCACCATGTATGTGCATGTGTGTGTGTGTGTGTGTGTCCATATTCTCAATCATATGCACAATTATGTTTTCACTGGTGTTGGGGTCCAGGTGGCTACATACTGTAATATTGCACCCTTAGTGTGCAACAGCATGGGGGACTAACAGAAGAGCATATTAGTCATAAAAACTATCATAAATGCCCAATCTGCAGCCTGCTGTTACCATGAACAGAAAACTGTAACCTGAGGAGATGCGGCTCTAAGAGAAAGTTTACACGACCGTTTTCAATATAGTATCTCAGTGTGGCAATGCTATAATCAAAGTCATCATGGCACCTGTAAGTAGATCTGTTTTAAATCTGTGAAACAAATATTGGTCTAGTTATTACTTACTCAGATAATTTGTTTATGTCCAAAATAAATCATTTTAAAATGCAACATAATGACATTTTTCTATCTCATAGCCCAGAGACATAATTTTCATTTCAATTTTAAAATTCAATTTTCTTCAAACAGAGAAAATTCACCTGAAGTGTACATGACAACAAGTCTAACTACTAAACTGAACATATTGTTATTTGTCTTTCAAAATCAAGAATGAATTTTTAATCTAAGCCTTTGAGACATTACAAAGCCTGGAAATCAGAAAATCACTAGACTCATGGTGATGATGAAAGTAAAAAGTTCAGATTGTTATACTACACAGTGCAACATCTGCTTGATAGTAAAGTACCTGATATCATCACGGACTGGATGACCACTCACAGCCACACACTTTTAAATAAAATTGTTTTGATTGTTGTCATGGTGGCGAATGACCACATGAAAAATGTTGTGGGCAGATGAAGAATGTGATTACTGAGACACTTCCTGAGGCAAAGTGAAAGAAGACCTACACTTACAGACTGAAGTAGATAAAAGATGAGATGCACCAAAGAGGGCTAAGTTGCTCCTTTTGACTGCACTTGTTGATATCCTGAAACAAGATCAGGCTTCAGATCCCATGGGCGTATTTTGGGAATACTCTGAGAACAGACACAGAAACAAAGATGTATGTCGAAAGGTGAAATCAGCTGGAAACAGGCATTAGCTGAATATGAAAAACAACTGAAACTTGCTTGCCTACAGTGACTCATGAGCTTTTTGATAGAAAACGTTTTGGGTGTATCAGAGAAGCAGTTAAACTAGATAAGACATAACATGAGGGGAAACACTGTACTTTCCAGTCTTTTGATTCCCCCCGTGAACACTTGCCACTGACAGGATCCATTCCTGTACAGCAAATCATATTTTATCGTTTTTGAGAGCAACTTTGCATATCAAACCTATGAAAAATGATCCACGGTGCGTTCCGCGCTCATGCTGAGGAGGGAGATGCAGGATGTCTATTTTTACATCGAGCCAAAACAAGGTTTGAAGTGAAGGCCCAGCAGAGAGATGGAAGAAATGTTGAGCTGATGTGCTGCTCTCATCCAGAGATCTACATGCACTGCTTCATCATTCATGTTGTACAGATGGAGAATAAGAATAATGTTCACAAATGTAGTGTATGTATATTTTTATTGGTTTTGACAGATGTTTATCATACCAAACATTTACCAGATAGACTGTTAGGAAGACTAGTGAACATGTTCCCCTCATTCTTTTGTAATAGCATGGTGATTCCTTAAGTTTGGATGTAGTGCCATATTTTGTCCAAATAGTGTATCTGCAAAACTGATCACATTTTGATTAGTCTCAGTTAGTGTAGGCTGCTTTGGTAGCATACCAACACACTAAACCAAGATAGAAAATGCTGCAGTAGCAAGAGCATGTTAGCATTTCCATTGTGAGTAGAATACAGATGTTGCCATTTAGCTCAAAGTTGCTACGGCCACTGTTAATGTGTTTTTATGTATGGAAATATATAAATATAATAGAATAGAAATAGAAATTTGTTCATAGATCAATATTGACTGCTAAGATCCAGTCATGCTACAGCAAGAAAGTTGTCTTAATATATGACCACATAATATATGGAACAAGTGCTGAACTATTCCCTTTCCAAGACACAGTAAAAGTGCCACCACTGGACTTGTGCTATCCAAGAAAAGCAAAGTAATTAAAACTCCAATTCATGACGATTTTTTTAATTAAGTGTGTTATGTTGTCTTTACATGGTAGAGGATACACAGAGGGCTGGTTTCTTAAAGCACTTCTTTCATGGCTAAATTTAGAGGTCTGTTTCTACTAGAAGCGAGGATATTGCCTGCTGTGTGTGAGCTGAGGGAGACATATGTTTTTTCCCCCATCTGAGCTACACTTCCTTGTGTGAATTAAATCAAAGCTGTGAAGCGATAAGAGATGAGATAAGCCGGTGTCATTTTTGCTCCACCTGGCCAGTGAAGTAGATCAGCCTTGTGTAGTCTCACTTTTCGGCAAATAAACCATTTGTAGTAGTTTGATGCCCACAGGGCATCTGTAAGGAAAGTAAAAATGAGAAGAAATGAAAGAGAAAGCAGAGTTGTTTCCAAACGAAACCTGAAAGCTCAACTGTAGCTTGAAGATGCATCAGTGGCCATGTCATCTTCAATCTCCTTTGTTAGTTACAACTTTGTCAGATAAAACTGTGTTGTATGTTCCAGCAATTGAGTCCTGGCTGCTTCTGTTCTGTTCTGTTCTGTTCTGTTCTGTTCTGTTCTCTTCTCTTCTCTTCTCTTCTCTTCTCTTCTCTTCTCCATTGTGTGATTTATGTGTCGCAGATGTTGTGTTTATTTGTAGCCATGGGCCAGAGATGAAAAGAGACTAGCATCTGAGTGATGGAAATGCTGAGCAATCTTTAGAGCCCATCTGGATTGGTGGAACTGTTTGTGGCAATGGCCGACCCCATCTTCCCTCCATCATCTTCAGTCATACTACGATGTATGACATCCTGCAGGGAACATATGGGTCTCCCTGATGAAACTCAGAGCAAAAATGAAGAAACGTAAGGACACTGGGGATCTTCACAGGGAGGTGGAAAGGGAAGAGGAGATGACGAGATGAAGGTATGGAGCGACTAGACCTGTCCTCGGTCCAGCATGACAATCCTTTCACAGTGAGGTCAGTGAACAGACATACCAGCCTGATGCCTCTCTCCCTTTTCATTCCTGTCTTCAGCCCACTCTGCTGCTTCTTCATCATCCTTTGTTAGTCGTGGACAGTTATTGTGTCTTGAAATATATAGTGATTTTATAGTCTTAATAAAATCCTCAATTACAAGCTCAATCCTGCATTAAGAATATTACTTAGGTAAAAGTGCAGAAATATGGCAACAACATGAATGTAAAATTTAAAAAAATGTAAAAGTACTGTGCACAATAAACACTTATTTCTGGATCACTGCTATTGACACGTTAAAGCAGCTTTAACTTTGTAGTTTGTTGGCATATAACTAATTTTAAGTGTCTTATGCACCTTTTGGTAGTTTCTTCTTTAGCAATTTGTCACATTTAATAAACTTACTGTATGTTTTGCATATAAACTCTTACTCTAAAAAGTCAGCGAGAGACAGAGTTCCCCTTGAAATGTAGTGTAATACTATTCTAACTATAAAGTAGTGTAAGATGGAGTCAAGGGCCTGAAGTGCTTACTGTTGTCGTCTTTCACTCCTGTGTAAATAAACGCTTTCATTTGAATGAACTGCTGCAAACATATTTGGATATCAATTTTGAAATAAGAACTAAATTATATAGAATTTTGGATGACACACTTAGGGATAAAGGTGTAAAAGAGTCAGACAATGAAACACTGTGTCATTATACACAGTTCAGTCTGTTGAATTTATCCTATTTCTGTTTTGTTATGTGTCTTGCCATATTTTCTCACCTCTATCATATCACAAAATGTTGTGGCAACCTGAAGCTTGTGCATTGATTCTCTGAATCAGAGCACAGTCTAGTTTCCACTTTCTAAAAAAACACTGGCTGCAATCTCTTGTCCTCTCAGGGATGAATCCATGAGGTTTCTGTGTTACTTTGCTCCCCAGTTTATGATTTATTCATAAGTAGAGTAGAACATTTCAACAATCCCCACTCCCCACCGCTCACAACCTTCTATTTCTCCAATCAGAAATATTAAGCACAGGGATGAAGTCACAGAACATGAAAACTGTCAGCCTGCTTTTTAATTAAATGTTGGCTATTATTCCATGACATTTACTCTGCATATTGTATGGTTGTGTCCAGTCAAAAGGAACAGGGCAGATATAAAGAGGTGGTGACATATTGCTCATGATGCTCTGAGTACATGCCTCAGGATGTTTGCTCCTTCATGGCGCAAATATTCATAATTCACCATATAAACTACAAAGGTGGAGTGGACAGTATGAAGTAGTGATGAGAGAAAAAAGAGAGCCGCTTCAAAGCAATTTAATGCACTGTTTGCAGCATGGGAAAATGAACATACATTAGAATGGATTTTTACAAAAAATCCTTTACACTCGAACACAACAGCAGCTACACTCAGACACATGGTGACATGTGTGAAAGAACAGTGGAAAAATGTATGAGTGATACAGATGTGTTAGATACTGAGGATAGCCTGCTCATAAAAAATGTGTGACATTCAGTTCACGTGCACTCACACACATGCAGACACAGACGTGCACAAACCCACTCTCTCATGCACATTGACAACTGTGTGTTGAACTATTTTACTTTGGCTGTGGAGCTCCCCCCAGTTCTCTGCTCCCTTCTTACAGAGTTTCATGTATTTTTCATGCACTAGTTGTCCCAGTGGAAGGCCTGTGTGTCCATGGAGGAACTCTTCACTGTTACAAGGTCATGTTCTACAGCAATACCGCGATCTTAGGGTAATCTCTTCTTACACGTCTGTGTTAAAGGCAGGTTTAGTGGCCCTAGAGAATAAGAAAAGCAACTAATAACTTACAGCTTTCTGCTCACCAGAAAGCCCCATGTGCCTATGATGGGGAAGATTTATTTTTTATCTTTATTGAATGGTGAAATTTTAGAAATATATTACAGAGAAAAACAGGATATAAGCTATAAAATACAAAAAAAGTAAATAAAATTAAAAAAAATTGGGGAATTACCTATATCAAGAACAGTTTTTCACATGTTGATATAGTTTTCATGGCCTTATTGCTTTGATGAAGTTTCATGGTTTGCAAGTATATATTGAATATGGATTTGAATGCTATGTACAGTGTACAGTGTTTCCCCCAACTTTATTACAGCATTTGACCACATACATATACATCCAACAAAAAGCTAGTTAGGAGGTGCAAGATTTTTTCACAATATTTATATACAATGAGAAAGGAAATACAAAATAAACAAATAAATGTTAATAAATAAATAATCAAATTAAAAAACAAGTTAAAGTAAAACAAAACAGCAATAACATCTACTGATAATCAAGGGATATAGAAAATAATTAATCATAATGTAGCTTAGTACGTATGCTCTCTTTTTGTTTGTCATCAGTTATGAGAGTACAGTGAGGAAGATGGTTTGGATAACGGAACTATCACTGACGTCACTGGGTGATACTACAAATCCCAGCGTCGCTTTTATTTCTCGCTGCGCTGGCGATGCCGCCGCATTCACGTACTCCTCGGACATCTCCAGGCCTGTACGTCCCATATCAGCTCTCAAAAACAAAAACAACAATGCAGACCGGTTTTATGAACGACTGCTCCATGTTTGAGTAAGGAAATGTTACTTTTCAGTGCTGTCACAGAAGAAACTAACTTACCAAGTTAAGTTTTCATCATTTTATTACTTGTAAGCTATCGTGGTGAAATTGTTCAACCTGTTTGGTGCAAGTGGCAACACCTGTGCTGAGCTAAGCTAGTTACATAAAACAACAGTTCATGTAACAGTTAAAGATGTAGCATACAGCCTAGTCTACCAGGAGCTGGAAACTCACTTGTAAAAAGGTCAAATAAGCTACCATTTTTTATCCCTAAACCCCAGATATTAAGTCCTGCTGTAACACAGTTTGAGAAAGAAATATTTATATTTAAGCTAACGCTAATCCTGCTAGCTTTTATGCTACCAGAGTTGTTTTTATTTCTTTATATATATATATTTTAAACTATTGTAACATACAAGGCCTAACAATATAATGCCTGACACTTGATATTTCTTAAACTGTAGCTACAAAGACCTTAGTCACCAATAAGCTCATAGGATAAATAATGCATCATGTCTGAGATAGACTTACTGAATGCAA
>JAUBNQ010000015.1:6561055-6573916 GCA_032353495.1 Ctenopoma kingsleyae | reverse complement strand
CAGCAGCAGCAGCAGCAGCAGCAGCGCTTTCTCCCTGTGTAACCTAAACAATGACTCCTACTACACACCGGAGGAAAGCACACCAATAGAATGCGTTACACAGCACCTAAACCCTACGTTTCGCTGCTATTTCGACCGCTCACTTAAATGTGCCGACGTTAAACATGTGGATACCTACAGAACATGAAAAATACGGCGTCGGTAAGTTTATTACCTCTCTCTATATTTATATATATATTTTAAACTGCTGTCCTCTGCGTTCACTCGCATTCAGTTGTAGGGCATGTGTCGATGGGTTTTGCAGAGACGAACCGGTTCTTACTAATTATGTGTTATCCACCGTCGTGAATTGTTTTGAGTGTTTTTCTATGTAGGCTGTGGCAGCATCAGCTTTTCTTTCAAACAGCCCACGATGAGAGCTTGGATTTCATCTGACTGCCACATTGCAAAGCATAGGGCTGTCGCGTTGACCCCCCCATGGTTTGCCAAATGTACAGCCACATTTTGATATTTTTTTCCTATTTATGTTCTGCCCTGTTATCTCTCTGCGTTGTCAGGATAGAAAGTAATGGGCTATTTTGACTCAGAAGCGCTGTGTTTTATCCCTCTTCCACTGTGTTTGTTTGAATGGGGTTGGGAAATCAGCCGCTTGCCTCAGACAGACGCTGTGTATGTCGGTATATTTTGCTCAGCCTCTGCCAGTTCTTCGAAAGAAGAAGAAGAAATCAGAAGAAAAAGCAAAGAGGAGACTTTTTCTTTATTTCTGTGTATCCTGTGAATTGAGGCTGCTGAGGACCGTGTCTGGTCCTGGGAATGTGTGTATCTTACACTGCATTGTTCCGGGCTGTCGGTGGGCTTTGGATCAAACACTGAAGTGAGACAAACAAGTGACAACAACACAACCGAAGCCAAATGTGGTGGTGGTGGGGGACTATCCTACATAATCGTTGCTCGTGTGGCAGGAATTTCTTCTTTGCTTGTCTTCACCCGCAATAAAGGGGCTCGATGAGATGCGTGCACTGAGAGGCGGCTTAAATGTCTCATAATAATATTCCCTAGAGATATTGCTCTGCTCTGTGTGTGTGACGATCTGGTTCCTACATGATCCCACAGCCTCGATGAAACCGAACCAGTGATTATTTTTGAGATTTTTTTTTTTCTAGGATGCCATGAAAATGTTAAAACCTATTAAAACCAATAAAACTATAATTTAATAAGCCCCAGAACACTTATACACTTGTGTCCTGTGTATTGCATGGTAAGCTCCTGGGTTTCTGTAAATGTTGCCTCATGTCCATAAATGCATCAGGTGCCGCCTTGCCACTCTAACCTGAAATCAGTGACGTGCAGTGAACTGGAAACTAGCCTTTAGTCTCTCCCTGTCACACTCTGTGGTCTGGTCACTTGACTGCTTTGGTAATTTTTCCCTTAGTGTGTACTTTTTTCCCTTTCCTATCCATGTAAGTGCAAAAGACCTGACCTTAGTCACAGTGCTCTTATACTTAATCCTGTGCCGGGCAGAGTCCTTACATCCTATAGTATCCATATTTTAGATTTATTCCATTGAGCTTCTTAAACCCATCCCATCCTGTCAAAGTTCACATGTCTGGATAAAAAGAAGACATTTATTTTGAAGTCTAAATACTCACCATTGTTTCTTGCTAGAGGGGGCCTTGTTAATTGGATTAAGGCTCTTTGTCTATTTTTCCTCAACAACAGCATTAGACTCTTTTAATTGGCTGTGATTTATTTTTTAACATGCTTTGGCAGAGGTGCACTTCTTTGTGGCCTGTTCCTTTTAAGGAAGGAACTAGGGTGTTTTCCTGTTGTGAAATTTAGGTTACATGCTTCACAAACACACACCCAAGCACACATGACTAACGTTTGGTGGTTAGACTTAGTTACGATCTCGGTGGCGTCTGACGTTCAGACAAGTTGATGCACTTTGGGTTTTTGATTTTGTTTCTACTGTACAGTCTCTATCAGGAAGTTATTCACTCTGTTTAAATAGATCAATGCAGGTTTCAGAGAGACTATTTAGTGCTTATGGCCGTATCACAAGGGCTGGGTTATAAAATAAGTAGCTTGTACGATGTGTTGCTTGACCACATTAGAAGGCAAAATAGTTTATAGCTTTTCCAAAGAGCTCCACTGAAAATTGGTGGGGAAAAAATAAGCATCATAGGCACAGTTGTGGTGTGAATTTTTTTAAATATAGGCATAACACTATACATTCTGCCTCAGTTTTAAACATAGAAAGTTACAAAAGTGGTTGGAAAGTAAGCTTCAGTGAGAAGTTTAATTTAACTGCGTTTTCTTCCTCAGCTCTACACATCTGGACAGTCAGTGGGTGAAGTGGTTTGTGAATGTAGGGCTGGTGGTTGTAGGACAAATTTATCTAGTTTCTGTTTGACATAAATGATCAAGTGTAACTTGTACTGACCCATAAATAATCCCACAACCCCATGAAATTAAAGGTTTTAAATTTTCACTTTATGTTCATACACGTAACAAAGCACAATATTCCATCACCCGATTGTTCATGCAGAGATAAAAGATAACCAAATATTTATGCCTGTGGCAAAATGACCGTACACCAGTAACGACCACTGATCCCCAGATATAGTCTCATTCTGAATTATTAATCCAATGAAGAACAGTCGTTGCCTTTTGACAGGTCTCCACACTATATAGAAAAACACTACCTGAAATGGTATTGTGCTACACGTCAGTAACGTTAACATCACTGATCCACATCTCTTTTAACATTTCATTGCAGACCAGTTGGCTACTCTGGAAATATTTTTGCTGTACAATTGCTGTGCCAATCTAAATATTGGTACGATTAAGTCCCTATCTTAGCCATTTTAAATGTGTTTTCCTCCAGGTGCTATCAGTGAACATTTTATGCCCGTTTGACAGGGAGGCAGGCTAATTTAAAGGGCTTGGAATTCCTCGGGTCCTTGCAGGAACATTTGATCTCAGGCCAAATTGAGATGAGATCAGAATGTCTCGCCGTCTAATTGGAAGGTTGCAGCGTTTGATGTCAGTTCACCTATGTAGCGAAGCAAGGTCTGGGAAGGATGGGGGCCACTGCCGTTGATGAAATATGAATGGACTCACACATGGGCTGCTGTTAAGACACCTACTAGCCCACGAATGACGTGATTACTGGTTTTAACCCGAAGCAATAAGGTTGGAAGATTGATGAGATGATGTTAATATCAGATTCCTAAATGGACTTGATGGGCTGCAGATATGAGGATATGAGATTGAGCCAGCAGGGGGAATTTTTATATCAAAGTCAAATTTGTCAAAGCTAGATGGGTTAAGATGTCAGAGAAAAGGTTGAGATCAGGTTAAAAAGGATAAGAGGAGGCATAGAGTTAGATGATGAAAAGTTGAGATAAGTGAATCTCAGATGACAGACGGATGGTTTGGACACAAATGTCACTGATGACAAACAGACATTGACACAATCACTGACTGGAGAATATACTCGAGGCTGCATTGTGTCATGTTTAGAGAGGGTAGACGTCAAGTTAATGCTGTAGATGGAGAGAGTGGGGCCTTTCTCCTCATTAAGGCCCTTTGATGCAACCAATCAAGCATGTCATTGCTCATCATAATTTAGACACATAATTAAACCATTTTAACAAGCTGGTTTGGATTAGTGTGGGTGCATTCTACTCCAATGGTGGATTGGAGAAGCTTGATTTAGTATGCAGCCCTGTTCTATTGTTTGAGTGCCGTGGAAAAAGGCAACTAGCTCCATCTGATAAGGACAGGATGAATCTGCAGCCTGATTGAATGTTCCTGCTCGAGGCCTGAGTGAGACGGAGGGCTGATGTCGGGCCTGGGGCCTTCGTGCTCTACTGTAGCTGACATGGTTGGTTTCATTGCTTGGGGAATGCTGCTGTGGTTGATGGGGGTGGAGGGTGTTAGTGTGGTTGAGGGTGCTGGCGCGTGTCAGAGTGGACTCATTGACGGGGCGTCCCCCCTGTCCTGTTACCCCCATATTTACCCCCCTCCCTTACCCCTTACTCTACAGGGGATTAGCAGGTTGTTTTGGAGGGGGCCCTGAGGCCCATTCCACCATTATACCCATGATTCCCTAATTCAGCAAGCCCCAGGGCGATGTATGAGAGAGAGAGTGGGGGAGGGGGTGTGGGGAGGTGAAGCCTATCAGCTTGTAATTGCTTCCTCACCCGCTGCCTCATCTCCATCTGCAGAGATAGCACCCCTTCTTTACTGCGTATGCACACATACTACTCCAGTGTGGCAGGCTCCCTTGTGAATTCAACAGATGCACAAAATAAAAAAAAAATAGAGAGCAAGGGAGTTAACCACCCAGCCCACTACTATACATAAGCTGGTCCCTGGTGTGTGTGTCATGCAAGGGTTAAATAAATCTACATGGACATGTGGTATATGACGGGCTCAGTGAGTGTTTTATTCATCGCTGATTCAGCCCGACAATAACAACCATTGTAGCACAAACATGGCCAGAGATGTGAGCTGGAGAAATGCCACTGCTGGTCCGTTTGTGTTATTCAATTAAATCATGCTCTAATTATTATATACTCAATTATGCAAAAAAGAGAGAGAGAAAGAAAACAACCAAACTGTATAAACATTGTTTGTTTGTTTAGACACAGGAAAGGGATATGATTGTGTGACTATGTGGGATCAGTCATATTGTGTAGAAATGAAAATATTTCTCTTTACCTGCTTTTAGCTTTCACCCCCCCCCGACACACACACACACACTTGAGGATACCCTTGTGAATCCCATTGGACTTGGTGACACAAACAAACTAATATGCTGAAATTGTCTGTCCACATTCATGTATAATGTAGAGGCAGGCAGCTGCAGGGAGATTTCCAGCATTTCCACTCTAGTGGCAGTCTAGCATGTTTGCTGTAGGGAGACGATGCTTCTACTCTGAGATGGCCGAGTGATTTCTGCTTTACCAAAATGCGTACAGCTGTAGACATGACCAATCTTTCACATATGGTTGACATGAATTATTAGTTGTTGCTTGTCTCTCTGGTAATTGCTAATATCCTTTTTATAGGTTCATTTGTGCACTATTGGCTTTAGGGCTGAAACTAATGATGATATTTATTATGGATTGATTTAGCACTTAATTATTCAATGAATCATTTTGTCTAGTCCAAGATATAATGTTCAAGTGTATAACATAACCTGACAAAGAAAATTACTGAACTGATAAAATAAAATTTTTGATATTTGATTTGATATGCTTTTCAAAAACAAAAATTAGTACAAAATTTGTAGTAGGCCTGATGAGGTGTAATGTGGATATGGCTCCACTTCCTCAATATCAATCCATGATCCCTGCGTGAGAGAGGTTAATGGGATATGTCCTATTAGGAATTCAGCAGCTCAACTGATCTGTAGCTTTCTCTCCTCTACTGGAGGCTAATGTAGAGTATGTGTGTGTGGGTTGGGAATGACTAACAAGCCATTTTCATAAATGAAGGGCATCTGCTGGTGACAATCACTGTGATTGGCGGGTGAGAAGAGCTGTTTAGGCGTCAAGAGACTCTTGTTTTTGTGCTCATTTACAGCAAAAAAATGACTACTTACGCTGGATCGGCATCACTTATCTGTGTCCCGTGGCTGTAGTCCATGCTTGCATGTATTGACCATAAAGGAAGTGTACATTGATTTGTGTGAGCGTTTGTGTGGTTGACCCACTGCATCATAATGACCTCGAGCCTTCAATTTCCCATAAACCTCACTTTAGTAATGCCTACCTCTGCTCACCCGCGGGTTTCTAAAACCAATGTGCTTAATTCATTATTAACATCCTAATAAAGAGGAGTCGTTATGGTCTGTTCAGGTTAAATCATATATTGTTAATGGATAATTGATGACAAAAAAGTGTCAAGTCTTACTTAAAGGACATATGCATAATTTAAGAAAGCAAAGAGCTAATGGTTTTGGTTGTTTGAGTCTTCAATTACCCTTTTAATTCTTGAATATAGAATTGGCTTCCAACACCCTCATTCAAACAGCAACAGTGGGGGATGTAACTGGTGGAGACTCGTGCAGACATAGTTTAGTCTAGTTCTTTATTTCTGCCTGCAGTCTGAGAAGTTTGTCCCTCATCAGGCCAAATCTGTATGAAGCAGTTTTGTCTTTATCCTTCTTTCTGTATTTTGATTACACAAAGGTCACGTTTGCACGGAACTACAGAAACATTATAAATCTGTCTTTTGTCTTATTGGTTATATTTATTTGTATTTTGATAATGGAATAATCATTTTAGTCATTAAATGGTTCCAGATTGACTGAACACACCTGATGCAGGTATGCCATCAGAATCTGACATCTGTTAGGTGTTTATCAGCAGGGACATGGTCTGGATTAATGTCAGCTAGAGACACAGAGACAGGAAGAGGGTGTATGGTCTTCAGATTTGGCTGGTGAATGCTATCACACAACCTTAACTAAGTCACAGCATTCTCTCTTCTCTTCTTTTGCTTTATAGTACCTTAATTAAATGGAAACGCTCTTGAATTGTTGCTTTGCTTCCGATTTCTCCTCTTTCCATCCGTCTCTCACTCCCCCTCCACTCTGCTGCTCAGTTGTGCAGATTGAACTGTTTCCAGCGGCAGTAGGTCACACTGTGATGACCCTTATCTCACTTTCTGATTCTTTTTTTTCCCCACATATATCGCTCACTCATTCCTCTTCTGTCTGGCTTTTTTACCCCATTCCTTTCTTTCTGTAACCACTTCCCTCTATCAGTGTCTCAGTATGTTCCACCTTTATCTCAACATGTGCCCCCCCCCTTCCCTTTTCTCCTTTGGATTCATACTCACCTGTCCAAGTTATCCCCAGATACTGTCTGTGTGTTTGCCTCTCATATATCAAAGGATGCATGCATATATGTGGCTATGCTTTTCTGTGAGTTTCTGATGGCATATATATGTGCTTCTGTGCAAACTTATATGTTGTATATCATGGTGTGTGTTTCCAGTAGCCCCAGCAGGCTGGAGTCTGATAATGATAAAGCACTACAGATCACCCACAGGATTTGTGCTGTAGCTACGGTAGATGTTATGCATCTTTTTGCTGTGCTACATACTGCACTCTTGCCACCAAATCCTATTTGATTCTCCTAAGAGTTCATATTTATGGAAGCATATTCTGAACTGACCTGACAAAAGCTGAAATTAGTTTATGAAGGGTATGATATCTGGATGCCTGTGTATATAGCAATCGATTGCATTTTTAAGACCCATTTTCATGGTTCTTGTTTTAAAAGATCGTGCAGAGTTCTCAACTGCCGAAGGTTGTCATTAATTGCAAACTTGCAGATCACTGGGAGCTACAGAGCATAGAGATAGAGAGAGAAATCATTCTGTTTTTTGCAATCAGTCAAACATATCTGTTGCTTTAAAGTATAGGCCTATGTACTAGGCACATATGTATGCCCTGAGTTTGGTTTCTGTCCCATTAAGCAATTTCTCTTTATATCCCGTGATGAATGTAGAACTGACCATGAAAATCTCAGTGGTAAACAGAGATGCTGGCACACATACATTACATGTTGCCTATATATGTAGAACAATTAGCCACAGCTTTGAAACCACAAAGTAGTTTTGATGTTGTGGTGGCCAGGGGTCAGCACGGCTAGGGCTCTGACCGGTTGGCGGTTATGCAGCCTCATACGCAGCAAGCTGCTATCCACTCTGTATTGTGACACCTGTCGATCAAGGCCTGCATTCACTTTTTCTCCTACTGATACCTGTCCTCCAGCACATTAAAACCAAGAGTAAAGTAATTTTAAAGTTGTGGCTGATCTGTGTATATACACATAGATCAGTGTTTTATATAAATGGTGTATACTGACTGTGGGCTCAAAAGCAATGGCAGTAACTAATCAGTGATTGACTGGTTAATATGCCTCTTTGTCTTGTGTGAGCCTGAGCTCTCTCACTGTCTCTATAAAGATCACACTGGGAGGATCAACTGCTGCCTGGCTGATTGTGGGCAGAAGCCTCTCTGACCTTGGTTGCTGTTAGCTGTCTTATTACCTGCTCAGGTTGTGTGCCTGTGTGTGTGCACACATCTACTGCGGTTGAATCAGTGTATATACGGACTCTACGTTTGCTCTTTGTCCCCTTTGAGGTTTTTGCACATGTGTACGCACAAGCTATCTGTTTCCTGTTCTCACTGTGTCGTCGAGATGATGACCTGGCTCTCCTCTGCATGTCAACCTGCAGCATGCAAGGTTGTTGGCTCACTGCCTGTCCTCACCTCTCCTCTGTCAGCTCCTCTCACTTCCTCTTTCTGCCCAGGCACAGAAACGCCAGTTTAATGTCAGGTTGACTTTCAAAAGGGCTTTTCATTGCAGCCTGCCGCTGCTTGCTTGCTCACTTTCGTCATGGCCCCTTCTTTTCAGTCGGTTTGAAGAGACTGAAGTGTTAAGGTTGATTGCAATTGATTTTTGGCATTCGAGATGCAGCTGATTGAAATAGCTTTATTCTATAGTAGAAGAAGCTATATGATATATATAGTATTTTGCATTTACTTGAAATGGCCTTTCTTCATTTATATGTGTGGGGCAAAAGAACTTCAAATGAGTTTAACACCAATCTCCAAGTGGCAAAGCTGCAAAATATGATTACTTTGAAACAAACTGCGTCTCCCCATCTAAATGACTCTTATGAATTCCTAAAGTAATTGTGTTGGTGTTGTAGAGTGCTGTTGCCTCAGAGATTCTGTTTAATTCATCAGGTTGACTAAACCTCCAACTGCGACCCAGTTCACTACTTACATCTACTCTCTTCAACCGAGCCTCTCTGCAGGGACTGTTGCTATTTGGAATGTTTATCCAGTTAAGAGGAAAGCCTTCAAACCATGCAGAGACAGAAGCTGATTTCTTAGCTAAATACTTAGTTAATTCTTGATTTAATAAGCCCCCCAAAACATCTGAGCCACTGGATGATTTGAAGTTTTGTTTATCTAAGGGGAAAAGACCAAGTGTCTTCCCGCTTCCTGCCTCTCATCGTTGATTGAATGGGGCCTTTGCAGCATTCTCCCAGTAACACTAAAGGTTGGCATCACAGTGCATTGTAGTGTTGAGTTGCTTTGTTTCTGGAAGCTGCACAGAGGATTTCTTCCCTGGATTCAGCAATCTGGGTTTTTTTTCAAGTGCAAAGTGACTATGTTTTCACAGTTTTAAAGGAAATTTTGAGAAAAGCACTTATTCACTTACTTGCCAAAGTTCACATGAGAAAACTAATATAACTTATGTTAAATAGATATACAGCAGCTAGCAGGTGACAACCAAAGTTCATTAATTACATGGTACAGCAGTTTGTTTAAAAGTCTCAAAAGGCAAACTGATGCCAGCTAGCTATTTCCCTTGGCTCCCAGTCTTTATGTTAAGCTAATTTAGTTTAATAATCAATCTTCTCATCTCTCTCTAGGCAAGAAAGCAAACAAGCATATTTTCCAAGATGCTATAAATTTTATTTTAAATTAACAGTTTCTGTGTTATTCAAATATTTTAGACCAGCTCTCAGAAACCATGAAGCAACAGAGCGCCAAACCAGACACCGGGGTCATCCCCAGCACCAGTATCAGTTTCTTTTCCGCTGCCAGGCATTACAAAATCCATCCAGTCACTGTGGGATTGGCTTGAAATGTCTGTTTGCCACAAGCCTAAACTCTCCGAGCATCCACCTGGTGTCTTTATTTTCCTTCTTCCACCAGTTATACCCTCGGGGGAGCGAGTCTAAAGATCTAAAAGCGGAAAGTGGTGCTGCTAAAAGTGGCTGAAATGGATCCCCTTTGTGTGGGCGAGAGGGGAAATGCAAAGGAAAACCCCCTCTGTGGGAGTCTTTGTGTAGGGACTAAGGGCACTTGGTCTGGGTGATGATGGCGGATGGACACCAGTTGGTTCAGTACATAAGAGGATATGACAGAAAAGAAAGATTTGTTGTTTGTGTGCATACTGGCTATGTAAACAATATGAGCACAAACAAAGATCTGGTAGCAGCATCCGTCTCGGTGGATGTTCTCGTACCTTTTGAGGCCTCAGGCTGTTTTTCCTAACAAGCAATTTGTCTTGAGAGCTGGTCCAAGATAAAATATACATACTGTTTGCTGGCGTGGATTTAGAGCAGAAACTTGGATGCCAGTTAAAAAATTACCTGTATTTCTTGGGATTTATTGCAGTGGGTTCTGTTTGACTGCAGATGGTTTTGTCACTGAAACTTGAATTACTGAAATGACAGTGGTATCTTTTTAAGTGCCTCTGCATTTAAAAATAGCATCACAGTAACAACTACAAGTATACCCATAGAGTGATCTCTGCTGTTAATGGATCAATAATGGCAATCTCATTTGGATCCTTCCCATTACCTATGTATCTCCAGCCTAATCACCTCACCAGTCACTGGTTTCATTTTGTCGTTGATGGTCATCACAAAGCCATCTATCATCTTTCACTGTTAGCGCAGTCTTTCAGGCTTCTTTTGAAGAAAGATGCTTTCATGTTGTTTCATTAGTTATAACTTGAAAGTGTAGTGACAAGGGCAGCTTAGCATCAGTGATTTATGTCTCTTGTCTTTGAAACATGAATCCCGTCCTCTTGACTTTTGTTTACGCAGCACCTGGAGAGCTTGCTGGTACGTAACTCCGGCAGTGAAACAAGGCGTATTTGTTTTCCATCACTCTCAAAAATAGACTTAATTGGAGTAGTGAAGAGCAAAAAATATTCTTCACAGCCAGGAGACGTGAGTGTCTCGGATGCCTACATTGTCTTCCTTCCTGTCTCTCTCTCTCTTGTTCCTTTCACTCAGACCAGACTGGGCCTTCTGCTGTGCTGTGCTGACATAATGAGTATGGGGATACTAAAAATACTGATGCACAAATGGAGCATGCTGCACTGCACACATTTATGACATACGGTATGTTTTAGTGTGGCTGCTGATGCTGCTGTTGTCTTCGGAAGCAAGAAAGGAAAGAACATATTGCACTGTGATTTTGGTTAAAAGTAAGATCTGTTTGCTTTTGAGTAAACGTTTGATCTAAATAACACACACATCTATAATTGATTTAGTTTTTATTAAATTTTTTAAATTTTTTTATTTACCACTTTTCTTATCTGCTGGTACGTTGATGTAGTTTATCACTTGGTAATATTGTGCAGCTGCATCTCTTTCACCTCATATTGAGTTCAAAGGTCAGTGTGGTAATGGTAGTGATTGAATGGGCTGGGAACCAACCATTGATTTGTAGGGGAATGTTTCCAGGCATCATCAGTAGTGATGCATCATACATCAGCTGGACTGTAGCCGTAATCCTATTTGCTGACCTAGCGGATACAAATACAGTGTGCATGAACTTGCAGACATGCATATTCTTGCAATAGATGTATGAGTCAGTCTCTAATATTAATCTTACCTAAATACAGGTGATGATATCAATATAAGATTTTAGAATGTATGTCATATAGAATGACCACCAAAACTCAGTGTTCCCAGCATGATCTGCCAGGTTTTACCTAACACCATGCAAACGTAAGTGAGGAGGATGGGTATGGGTGAGATGGAGGAGATGTAGTGAGACAGACACAGACAGTGACAGTTGATGGGCTGTCAATTGATGGTCCACATAGAGTTCCTTCTCAGAGTTGTGCTGCCAAGGTTGGCGGAGCACCATCCCTCTGTGTCTCTCTCTGCCCACTTGTGTTTCAGGAACTCTCTCAGTAGCTCATTAGAATCTTTATATTTTCTCCTCCCCCCAGGGAGCACCAGGCGTTGGACGGGCACGCAAATGAGGCCTACCTTTCTACTCTGTATAATGGTGTTCTCTCGCAACTGTGGGAGGAGAAAAACAAAGATGAAATTAATCACTCTAGCCTTGTCCCTCCCCCTTCTCTTCATCCCTGTTCCCCCCCTCAAGTTCTGCTGCAGACTTTTTAACTAGTTTTATTTAATTACAGACAGCTTTAGAGGCACACGACTGCCGCTGACCTAAATCAGGAAACTGGGACTTCCCCCCCCCTCCAACTTTCTTACTCCACTGTATTGATTTTGTCTGTGTGGATCCAAGCACATGCAAATTAGCTGAACACAGCCATCAGCTTGACACTCTCACTCCCTGTATCTGTCTCTCAGCGGCCTCTGTCTTGCTGCTGCCTCTGCATTAGCCTAGCCTGTATTAGCTGGCATCTAGCTCTATGGCCACAGCTCTTTCTTCTTCCAATTTTATCTAGATGTTTAAGGGAATTGGGAATCCTGTCCATTCGGGGTTGCTGACAGGACGAGGGCCATTATAAGACAAATTGGAAAGCAGTCTCTGTTCGCACTGATGTAGTTGCGGTAATGGACAAGATTAAGGCAAAGTGTGAAGTAGCCCCTCAAGTTTAAGCAAAATTAAAATCAGGCATCACGAGTATTCGTGTGTAACTGTTGAGTATAAGTTAATTATTTTTATGGTTCAAGATGATTTGAGTGACTAAGTCTCTCTCTCTCCCTCTGTGTCTCTCACTCAGTGTAGCTCTTGGCTGTGTGATTTCCTACGTGGTTTGCTTTGACAAACACATTTCTACGCATTTATGCAAGTTTGATTCCCAAAAGAAATAATTCCAAACCATGGTGGTTCTCTCTTTTTTTTTTTTTTTTTTTTTTTTTTTCTCCATCTTGCCAAACCTAATGTCCTCCAACCCCAGGAATAATCCTCCTTGATCTACCAATGGCATGCAGCGCACAGGAAAATAGCCCCAACGACAGCTGAACCCCTTAGCCCTGCAGGAATGTTTGACCACACACACACACACCCACACACACACACACACACACACACACACA
>JAUBNQ010000015.1:6526939-6558126 GCA_032353495.1 Ctenopoma kingsleyae | reverse complement strand
GTGTGTGTGTGTGTGTGTGTGTGTATATGTGTGTGTGGCCCTTGAGCATAGAGGTGCTAATCAGATGAAGCAGAAGCTTTCTTTCCCATAGGGACAATGCTAACACAACCTCTTGTTTAGGCTTGTTTAGATACTGATAGCTTGTACTGAGTACACACACCCACACAAAAGTACACTTTAACACACAGGTACCCATGTACAGATACAAAATCTAGGCAGATTAAGATGCCATATAGATACCTAAGTATGTGTGGTTGTAGCAAGAGACCAGGCAGTAACGTATATTTTCTTTTTATTTCCTCTCTGCCCTGTAGCTCTAAACCCCTACAGAATATTACTGTCCTTTCATTATCATGTATACATCATAGATTTGCCACCTTAAGTACATCTACTGTATGTGTTTATCTGCTCTTACTTAGGGCCCGGAAACGTGGATGGATCTCGTTCTACAGGGAGGAATGCTGAACAATAGTTTTAATTTTAGCTCAGAGTAGGTGTTTATGTGTGCTTTCGAGTTGCTGGAAGTTCATTCGTCGGCTGTGGGATTCTCTGTCATGGCTCGCACACTACAATTGAGAGTGGCAATAGTGCTGTTGCAGTGGCATGTTGCCTTAACAACAAGTCAGTGGTCAAAACAGACTACGTTCGCGTGTAGGGAAATGCATAACTCTTTCCCAGGCTACTGTCATGTAAAAATCCAGTGGGTCTAACTAATAAGAAAGTCTCCATATGGTTGTTCATGGCTGAGTGCAGATTCAGAGCCAGCAGGCTGCCCCTGCTCACCACGCTAACATGCACGTGGATGTGTTTGTGTGTATGTGCGTGTCTTGTGCCTCTCCACACCAACTGTGTCTGTGCAATCTCATGCATGCTGAGATAATATATGTGTGCCGAACAACATGCTTTTCCTTAGAGTAGGGTGGGGAAATTGTTTTAATAAGGTGATAAGCACCATCTGTCCACTGTGATACGACAGAATCAAATGGTATGATACCACCGCATTAGCACAGTGGCAGACACTTAGTTCACAAATTTGAGCCATCATTTAAACACTGAGCTGCACACTCCATGCATTTCCATCAGGCTTGAGAAACTGCAAATTCATTGTTCAAGCCTCAAAGCATGAAAATCACAGTTCTCAACCCGGGTAAATATAAAATGCAGCTTGTAAATGACAATTACAATTTGCAATACTTTTTTCACATAGGTCCATTTAGGTATTTCAGCTTTTGTCCCTTTATAAATGAAATCATCGTTACAAAACTGGATTTTGTATTTACTCTGGTTCTTTTGTGTAATATTAAAATGTGTTTGTGTGTGACAAATATGTAAAAAAAAAAAATTGGGAAGAGGGCTAATACTTTTTTACAGCACTAATAGAAAATTAAATTTTTTGAATATGCAACACCCCTCAGCATTTACGGAGAATAGTTAGTCCCCTAAAACTGTCTCCCTCGCCTAGATGCCTCTACAAGTTCTAGGATCACCTGTTTTGTTTTCTGCTGGAACATTGCATCCTCATATCACCATCATTGCATCCTGTGTTACTACTAACTCACCACCCACTCTTGCTATATAGGCTGGCTCCAGCACAACCTCTGTGCAGACAGATTATAAAGACTGCAGCAGCTGCTTCCATGGGGCAGACAGATGATCAGGTTTCAGTGGAAAAATATGTGACATCTTAATCAAAAATGCTGAATTCCCAGGACGGTATTAATGCACAACTACTGTAATTAACACTGTGTAACTCTTGCAGATAGACTTTTTATATTTCCAGAAACTGAATGAAGGGATGAAGAAATGGGGAAACTTTGTGGAGAGAAACATGAATAAAGTAAAGAAGATTCAAATGATTGCAGATTTTAAAAAAATGGATAAAGGCAAAGGGACTGGAACAGATTCAAAACCAGCTCAGGAGTCAGATGACAGGGAGAATGAAGGCTACAGATGCTAAGGAGCCGGAAGAACTGTTTATGAAAGACGTAAATTAAATTTGATCACTCAGAACACAGGACTGGAATCTTCTATATTACAATTAATTTATTCTTGCTATTGGGAAAGCTGATGTTTCTCTATAAATCTGTTCAGTACTGTTATCTAACAATTAGAAGCATTGCTATTTTCTGATATGTTCCCCTGCTTTTGTGTCTCTCTTGATGAATGAAACTTTTTATCAAGTAAGCAGTTAGCTTTTGATGACTGAAAGAAAGAGCCAGTGCCTAATGTCATACCAGCATAGTTGATAGCTGAAGGCTAAGGCTAATAGTATGAGCATTATACGGCTGATGGAGGTGTCTGAGTAAAGGATGAAAATAACTGAGAAATTATAATTGACAATGTTAACAATCCTGCTGCAAGTTGAGGTAGAAACACACTTTTAAGATAACATAAGGTGGGTACAACAATGATAAACATTCCTGTTTTCACCAATAAGTCGTTTATCTGTATAATGTTTATTGCGTCATATCCAATTATTATCAGATGTTTTCAGATGTATGATGGAGCAGTCTCCAGGATTGATTTGGTTGTTGTGTGTATTTAGCTCCTAGCTCTCGTTCACCTAGATCTCTTTACATTGGCCCCAGCGTTTGAGAGCTACCAGGGAGCATCTCGCTTCCACTCAGGCTGACACACAGCAGAGGGACAAACAAAGGAAAGTGAGATACAGATGAGCCGACAGCTATTTCTCTTCTACCTCTCGCTTTGACTCTCTCTCCCCTACTCTTTCTGTTTCCCTCCGTCTCATCCTGTCCTTATTCTTTTTACTCTCTTATGCTGTTATTTTTTCAGTCTCCAGCCTGCTACCTTAATCTGTCCCTCACCTTCTCTCACTGTCTCTCTGTCTGTCTTTACCCAGGCTGCCTCCTCTTGCTCCACAGTCAGCACAAATCCCAGTAGTGTCTGAATATATACCGATCGGAAGCTGTGGCTATTGGCTGCACAGCACTGTCTCTCCCAATTTAAGTCTCTCGACACGCTCATAACACAAATAAAAATCTAAACTAAGCCATTGCAGAACTGGTACCTCCCTTGCTTATAAAATCCAATCGATTTAGTTTCACCTCGGAGGGGGTGGGTCTGTTTCTTTCCTTTTTTTTCTAAATGCCACGCCTTCAGTATTTGATTCTTTTCACTGCAAGATAAAACCGCAAATGCTGTTTTTAGTTGATTTTGTTTCATCACTTTTTCATCATAGTTTCATCATCCTCTATGAGGACCCGGTTGCTGTTTTGGTTGCTATAGCCTGGAGGAATGAATGATAAGCGTGTATGTGTGTTTTCCACTGTCGGCTGAGGGTCTTTTGCTGATGTTATATCAGTGAGATGTGATTTCAGACACTGTTAAATATTGCTGCTGGCAGTTCTACACACAACCCGCCATCAAAGATGTGCTTTGAGATGGTAAGTGTGTATTTCATAAGCACAAAGGTCACATACCCACAGGTATGCACATGTTCTGTTCAGCTTTGAGTGTGTGCGTGTCTGTGTGTGTGTGTGTGTGTGTGTGTGAGGGGTGTTTATGATAATGTCACTTCTGTAATTTGATCTGTGAGCCTGAAGTGTTGCTAGAGGTCAGTCACACCTCCGCTACCCTGAAAGAGAGCAGTTGGGTGATGTTGGCTGTAGAATAAAGGAAGTGGAGAGGTTGCATTTGAGTCAGAACGAGAGTCAAAATGATGCAGTCGGTTTCGTTTGACACTCCTATTTTTAACCGTTATACCTGAAGGAAGAAAAGCAGATGTTTCAGTGCTTGTCTTTCTCTATCTTTCTTCCATCTGTTAGTTAGAGCTGCAGCGTAATCTTCGCCCCCTGATTCTTCCTGTGTCAGTCTACAATATTTCTCTGTCATCCTGAATGTTTGTTTATTGTATTGCTTTATCACCAGCCACACCCACACCCTTCATTTCCCTCGTCTCACAACGTATATTGTAGCTGTTCTTCCACCACTCTCCACATTGCTATGTGCACGGTGGGATAATATGTAGGCAGCGGTGTCTGTGTGACTTGAGCTGTTGCTAAAAATCAGCACTTTCTAAAGCTGCAGTTCTCAGCATTTGCATCTGGAGCGTTAAGAGAACAACAAGGAAAATAGCTGATTTTATTTTTGAGTGTGATGCCATGGTATTTGAGCGAGAATTCAACTAACCAGAAAATAGTTTTGACGGGTTGAGTTTATTACTACTTGGGTTTCATTTTTGTAGTTTTGTCCTTCATTTCTGTGATAGAGTCCTGCAGCACCACTAAAAACCAGTTGTACAGTGCAAGAAACACAGTAAGTAATTGTACAGGTTTTAAAAACTAGGTTAGCCAAAATTAATGAATGTTAAAATGATTACCCAGAATTTGAGTTGTAAACGACCACCACAGTTTTTAGACAAACTTCATTCTTCAACTTTGAGCCAACGTACTTACATGAGCTATACACACCCACAGTTCTTTCGATGTGCCACTTTCAGTGTTACCACCAATTAAACAGCTTTACATGATACGGCTCAGCTCTCAGGTTGTCATCTTTAAGATAGAGTATGTAAATATTTTTGAATATCAATATGCTTCATATATTGCTTTAATGTGACCTGCTGTGACCATAACTCACTGAACAGCACTGCCAGCAGTGCAGCGATATTTCTTTTTAAAAGGTTTTGAGCAAGGATTACCCTGCTAACCAATCAGAGAATTTCAATTATTTCTGCTTGAGTTTACCTAGTAATTTTTGGGGCCTTCTCATTTATTCTAATTTCATAATCATGACTTCTACCTGAAGCACTGGGTAGAGCATGGCCGAGTGTAGCAGAGCACAGCAAAGCAAGGTGTGCTGTCCAGGGTGAACCCTGCCTCTCGCCCAATGACAGCTGGGATAAGGTCCAGCCACAACTCCCACTACCCTAAGAACAAAAGTGGAAAATGGATGGATGGGTAGACAACACAGGTACAAGGAGAGTAAATACTGCAATTACATTCATGAGGCTTCCTGAAACACAACTCTAGAAGAATGCTAATGTTGCTCTCTGGCTTTTGTATATGACAATAACATAAGTAATAACATGTAAAATATAGGGTAAACAATGCAGTAAGTATGTTTGCTAACATTTTAGGCATATCAGTGTAATAATATAATGTGATGTCATTGTTGTGCTTGCAGCTAATGCAGCTTTAAATGTGCAGCATACCTGATGAAGAGGATACATTCTTTTTCACATTAGACTTATTTGGAGACCTCTAGAGCATTTATTTCCAATTGAATTCTGGGTGGAAACTCATCAGGGTTTCTCTAGTCCTCCAGGAAAAGCTGGCATCAGGACCTTTCTCGATGAAATCCAGGCTGGGTTTGTTTTTTGGCAAGTATGCCATTCAGCCCAGTCACAGGAAGTTTCCCTTATGTTATCATGCACCTCGCTGTCTGTGACTAAATCTCAATGTACAAAAGAGATGAACAACAGGAAAGCGAGATGGAGTCAAGTTTCAGTCAAGTTAACAAAATATTCACTGCTTGATTATTTAGTCATCACAGTGAGAAAAACAGGAGTAGTGATGTTATAATCCATTGATAAATACTACAAAAGAGCAGGGGGAATGACAAATTTATGCAGGTGAGATAAAACCACCCAAGAGGATTATAATAATCATCTCATCTCAACTTTGGCATCAGTGGGCTATCTAATGCATGCACTTAGCTCGCATTGAAACCACACACACAGCTAGAACCAGATTAATGCCTGGGAATGAGGTGAGGTTTTAGTGCACTGACCTATATTTCTATTTAATCTGAGTCAGTTATGATTTCCCCTGCTCAGGCCATTAGGACAGACTAAATGTTGCTCTGGTTCCTTTACTTTATGACTGGGACAAATACTGACATTACCTTAACCGCTAATAAAAAGCTAACTTTTGTTATGTTAAAGGCATTCTATACTTCAGAGTGTGAACTGACAAACTCTGCATCTGTGGATGTGTTTACAACAGCTTCATCAGTGATAATCATGTTAGCGAAGATGTGGAAGAAAAAGCAGAAGGAGAAGAGAAACAGAAGTTCACCTTTTCTTTTTAATTAATGCCTCGCCTGCACAGATTGTATTTATTTTTCAGTTCTTTCACAGGTCAGATACGGTAATATTAGATTTTACAGTCAGCCTTTTACACTGATGCAGTGCTGAAATGTTATTGAACCCCAAGCTGCACTTTTTGTCATGCAGCAATAAAGGAAAAAAAGAAAAAGTAATAACATTCCTCACACAACTCTGCTTCGCGAGCTTCTGCTCTTGTAGCGTGATTTGAGCAAAGGGTTATTGTTGCTAGTGAGCGGTTTTGTGATGCGGTTAGGCTGCTATCTCCTCGCACACAAAGCCAGTGAAAGGAACCTGGCGGCCGGCAACGGAGAAGGCGAAATGAAAGCCGTTCCCCATGGGTAATTCTGTTGGCCTGGCTTTTGTCTGTCCTGCCTATCAGACGGCTACGTCTGCATGCGTGTGTGTCTGTTTGTGTGTAAGACTGCCAAGTTGTGTCTTAGCCTTTTCAGCTTTGCTACTTTTAGACATCTGCTTGCTCTCTATTCCTGCTGCTGACCCCTGTTGACTCTCCTGCTTCAAAATGTGTGATGCTACTTCCCAGCATTCCGTGCTCTGATAGAAAAATCATCTCTTTGCAGATGCATGCGAGCGCACACACACACACAAACACACACACTGACTTAATCTGTGTCTAGCTACACTAAAGCTGTCAGATACCCCTCCTGCTTTTGCCTCACGTATGTGAGGTTTTGTGCCTGCCATTGTGCCGTATATATGCATAAACAGATGTTTGTGGTTTGGATTTTCTTACTGTACGATGTACTGTACTGGTTTTGTTAACCGCGTTCACCCTCTCACTGCCTAGAATCCATGAGGTTGTGAGACATGTACAGTATTTTGGCTTGATGTGGAGGCATTTTAGCCCCTTACTTCACCACATTGAAATAGAAATGTCTGAGGCCTTCGATTAGGAACAAAGTGTGTGTGGAGTTGGATAAGACAAAACATAGCTGAGCTAGTTTTGGTTTAAGCAGGAATGCTTCAGTCACATTGCTGGAATAAAAGGCAGTTATGGTTTGGCAAATATACTGTGCTTTTGGAAAGAGAACATGCAGAAAGCAGAATGTGCACCATGAGGAAGTGAAGAGATTTATTGGTGCAGTTAACATTCAGTTCTATGCATTAGTAAGCTTTCACCTTTTTATATGAGTAAGAAACAGGGTGAAAACAAGTGTTGGTTCCCCTTTGGATATCACTGCTGTTCCCTTCTCTGGAATCAACCCATAAACTATTTTTAAATTTTAATTCACCTTTACAATTGTGTGTTTGCAGGTGTGTCTGTGCATGTTTCACACGTATATTCTCACACACCAATAGAATATTCATGATCCCTCACTACAATGGAGGCCAGTGGAGCACCACCGGTTTCTGTGTTGTGAAATTAACATATTAATAATATAAATGCTGTGTAATTAACATGTGGGAGTTGATTACGCATGCAAATCATTGTCAGATCAGATGAAGAGAAGAAAGACTCAGGCTAATGAGGTTAAAAGCCACATTAAAGAACGGTTTGGATGAACTTTGTCATGTCGTGTAGTGCAAAAAGCTGTGCGCTCCATTGCTTCTTCATGTTAGCAGCAACATTATATCAAGACACAAACCTGCCTCAGGTGGTACTTTTCTGAAAGAGTTTGGGCTGTTTTTGAAGGAGGAGCGCTTGGTGTTTGTCTTACTCAGGGCCCGTGGCAGTGTTTGTTCTTCTCAGACAGAGCATTGAACAAACTAAATGTAACATGGTGTGACAGGCCTTGACTCCAAGTGGCAGCCTAAAACACATGTAAACCTAATCCAAGCCAGTAGGCTTTCTAGGGATCTCGCCAGAATGCTCTTGCAAACTAGCAAACACAGATGTAGTCCTAATGGATTAGAGAAAGTTCAAAGTGCATTAAAGATATTTAAGAGCAGATATAGACACAGCCACTGTCAGGTTATGAGGAGGTTATTTGCTTTCCTTGCCGTTTTATTTGGTCAGATTTTTTGTGTATTACCAAATAGTCATACCTAAAAATTTTGTCTGACCAGCCATCCACAAGCCTAAGTTAGTTATTTGACTTTTTTTTTCCATACACCAAGAACAGTTGACATGGTCTGCAGACCCTACCTGAACCTGACTAGACAAAATATAATTTGGCACAATTTCTGTTTGGATCCCAGGTTGAGTGTGTGTTCGTAGGAACCAGCTGGACTTGTGAAGAACTGTGCTTTGACAAGGAATGAACATCATCAGTCCTATTATATGTATATGAATTATTACAGGTTAAAATAAAATACAAGGCAGAATCTAAGTATAATACCTGCTGTTAAACACATCAAGTTGTCAACAATAAGATTATAATAAATCACTTATCGGGAATCATAATTTTGGGAACAATGTTGCCTGATAGTCCTTACCTGGAAAACTTGACCTTCACATGAGCTGAAAGTCCCAAAGGGATGTTCTCCAGAATTGCGATGGCTTTGTCTTTGTGTTTGTGTTTATTTATGCATGTGTGCATGACGCTTCCAGGCTGCCATCATTGTGTAATGTCTAGTTTATAGATGATAGTCTGGTTAAGAATAGCAGCGTCCTCACTGTGACTCAATGGACTTGTATGACATAGAATCAGATTGTGTTTGTTTGTCTGTATCAGAAAGCATCAGTTTGCCTTTGGCCCACATTGCTTTTTAAGTCATCAATCAATAGACCAACTTTGTGCGGGTGTGTGTGTTATATCTGAGCATCATCATGTCTGTTTCTGTACATTTTATGCAAAAGGATATTCATGCACCAGTGGCATCCATATACATTTGCTATGGTTGTGGGTGTAGCATTCGTGTGCATTGGTCTGTTTATAGGATTTCCCCTGCTATGTCTGTGATTGCTGAACCACAGATAAGTGATGTCTGTGTGGCCAAACAGCAATGAATACATCTCATTTGTATTTGCAGTTCTCTTTTTGTAATGTGACACATCCTGCAATCACAGGAAATAAATTCCCTCAAGACTGAACTCCTTCCTTGTCTCCTTTGCACATCATTTGGCATTTAGCCAGCCCATAGAAAGGTGACAAACACACAGTCTGAGCCAGGCCCAGGTTGATGACGGACAGTTAGACACAGACGGACAGACAACAGCTGGCTTGTGGATTGACAAGCATGAAGCTTTCACTCCACTGCTGGAGAAAAAGGCGACTTGAAGCTGAATAATTTAGTTTGCTGCAGCTGGGAAAGTCACTTGGATAATTCATGCGTTGGGCACACTTTGAGTGTAAGTGTGTTTGCTGTGATTGCCTGTGTGTGTGTATGTGTGTGTGAGAGAGAGAGAGGCTTTGAATGAATTTCAAAAAGTAGGCACATTTTAGGTTTCTCTGCATCTGTGTGTATGTGTGCAAGCAGTTGGTCTTTGAATGAATTACAAAGTCAGATGCGTACTTGTGACAAATCCCTTGTAAAGATCGCGTTCCTTCAGCTTGAGGGATAACAAGGAGTTGGTGAAGCTTCACCATAAAATGCAGGACACAGTCTAATGCAGCACAGAGGGTCCAGCTGCTGTTTGATTTCCTCAGAAGATTTGATCTTAATGTCAACATGAGAATGGGTGGATTGATAATTCAGATCAATCATTACAGAAAACACCCCAGGTAGTCAACCCCTGATTTTCAGCTCCTCATTGCAGTTTCTTTGAGTGAAACCCAACAGTAAATGTAATAGTTATTCTTTTGTTTTTCAAAATTTCATCAAACACACAGCCTTTTGAACTGACATTGAATTTCAATTCCTAGCACATCCTGAAGTTACTTTGTTTTTTGCTTCAAGAATATTCTGTTTACAGTAAGCGAGCGCCTCTACATGAGACTGTAGAAAGGAAAAATAAGGAAATAAATTTAAATTTCGTAGGTATGTGGGTAAATATCTGACTGATATTTTCCTTACTTTTATTTATTTATTTATTTATTTTTACCAGTTTTTAGGTTGTCATAAAATACTTTTCATGGGATCTTTTAAATGGAAAAACAAAAATACAAAAGTTTTATCCATTAGGATTCCAGTTAAAATAGATCTTTGTGACTTTTTGGATTTACACAATGGTGCATCCTCAAATGCAGCATCCTTATGTGGTCATCAGTCCATGAAATGTTGCCTCTGTGACCATAGTCTCCGCTCACGGTGTCTTTTTAAATTGTACTGGATTCAATATAATCCCTCACCAGTGGGGCAAATTCTGTCTGTGCTGTTGAGACGATGTGTTCAGGTGCACTGGACGAGCCCTGCAGGCACAAGAAATGAAATTCTCTCTAAACACTTTAGCTGTAGCAGGATCCCTCTCAGTTCTGCATGGCGGGGACTCTTGTAATACGTTTCTCCGCCAGATCCCTAGTGAAGCTGTCTTTTCCCCTCAGCATGTGTGTGTCCATGTGTGAATGCATATCTGTGTGTGTCCGTGTGTGCTTGCATACATTGCTTGTTTGAATAGGCTGCTTGTGTGAGTCGGCTGTCTGTGAAAGAGGATGTGTGCGTGTAGACGGATCTGTCAGCGCTTGCAGGCTGTATATGTAGAAAAAAATCAGGGAGCAGTGGTTGACATGTCTGTGGGTACATGCAAGTGTGTGAATTAATTTATTGTGTGTGTTGGTGTATGTGTTTATCAGGCTGCAAGGAGCAAGTCAGCGTGACACAGCTCTGTTTTAAAGAGTTGGTTGAAGAGCTGTCAACTGACACTCAGTCTCACAGCACAGAGGATTGTTCATTGCTAATGGACCATCAGCATCCCTCTGTCCCTACCTCCTTACATTTCCTACACTTGTTTTAACATTAATTCAAACCCTGTATAGTCTTAAATCTCTGCCCAATACGTTAATTATATCTTCTCAAAAAATTATCCAGACTCATATGATTAAGACTTTTCTGCATTTCAGATCTCCCTCGGCTTGCTTTGTTTGATGTTTAACTTTCCACTTTCCAGACAGCACCATCTGTTAAATGTGTTTATTACTTTTCCCTAAAGTGGCCTTCTTGATATTTAGTATAGTTTGGGGACTCACGAGAGACAGATTTCAAGACAGATCATGTTGCAGAGTCTGACATATGTTGTCTCTAGCTTCTTGTTTGGGTCAAATTAAAAAACCAACACTACTTCTGCTGTCCATCTATTTTGATGTGATTTGAGATATAGCAAACAAGTGAAACTGTATATTTTTTTTGTATGTTTCTGTATCACACATTTCATTTGGACTCCTGGGTGGCTTTCTAAGCTTTCATCTAGTAAACATGGTTTCAGTCAGGGGTTTTTGTAAGTTTAGAGAAGGTGGTAGAAACCTTGTTTTACAGCCTGTATGTGTCTACTGGCTAGTCTCTCAGCAGTGAATGAATCTCTACAGTAGACAGCTCAGGATGAACCCAGTACATGCTGCTTCTTCTATTGCTGCATGGTGCAAAATGATTTATGACCCTCGGGTGTTCAGGATAGAATGTTCGGTGTTGAATAAATGCCCGACGTTATTGTTTTAAATGTCCACTCGAACCTTACAAAAGTGATTCTGTCTTTCCTGTTTATAGTTACAGTGTGAACTTTTTTGTCTTACTGTGAATAAAAATGTATTTTTTCATAGTCTCTTTATTACAAATTATTTATGTAAGTTTGCTGTGTGCGTTACTATTTCAGTTTGTGCTGAGCGCTGAGTTGTTTTTCTAAGCTTTTATTTCATTTCACCTACACAGATTATCGATTGCACCTCCTCACTCAGTGTTTTATATCGCTCTGCTTAAGTCTTAGGATTTTTTCCTAACTCTGCATAACCAAGCTGAAACACTAAAAACTCTTGTGGGTGTTTTATGCCTCTTTCTCTTCCAGTGCTGGCCAGTTTCCGAGGGACCGTCCAGCATGGCCTCCCACTGGAAATTGGAGACACGGTGCAGATCCTGGAGAAATGTGAAGGTACTGTGTGCACGGTACACTATTAGCAAGTGTGCATTACCTTACAATAAAAAAATTAACTGAAGCAGAGTACTACACATAAGGATATCAATTGATTTTGCTTGATTAGTGAAGTGAAAGCACTTACACACAAATAACAGTTTTTGCTTCCTCTTCGCATGAAGTGAGGGAATCTATGTAAAAACTGTTATACTTCTATCACAAATAATACACAAATGCACACTCAGTTATTGATCTACAGATTTATGTACCACAACCAGATTCAGAGACTGACACATAACTTGGCAGCGACTTGTGCAAACACATGCCAAGGACACTTGTGTAATGTCTGGTTGTACATGTATTGAAAGTATTGGCAGATTTCCAATGAGGTAATGTCACACTTCTCATATATATTACTGAGGGATGAACTGAGCAGCTTCATGTGATGAACGCCTGCGAACATTCATGTTAGCTGCAGTTTCCTGTGGCAAGCTGTCTGGCTGCTTTTTCTGCCTTCCTGCCCACGCCAAGTCTGTTTTTCTCCTTTGCCTGCTTTTCCTTACAATCTCTCTTTCCCTGTTTGTTTCTCCTTGTCTCTATGCATGCTAATATGTTTTGTCTTCTATGTCCAAAAGTAACAGAAAGACACAGGTAATAAATAGAAATATATATAATATCATTTTTAGAGAATGAAACGGCAGTGACCATCATGGATTAAATTGATCCAGTCTGACTTTTTAAAACATTGTCTTAAACTTTCTTACATTTCAGACAAATGTGAAATCGTCCAACCACAACAAAGCCACACTCTTATGCACACCTTAACCCAAAAGGCAGTCGCACACAAACACACACCTCCCTCTTCCGGAGTTCTTGACACACGCTGTCTCACTTCCTGTTGGGAGACAGAAGCACTCACTGACATAGAGCAATTCAGCCAGCCAGCCAGTTGAGCAGCCAGTCACGCAGCCAACCAGCCAGGGGGATGTGATATTGTGGTAGAAGGCCCAGAGGAAACAGACAATAGCACAGCCAGCAGAATGCTTAGCCCAGAAGGGAGGAACAAAATCAAAGTCCTGGCTGCAGCGAGGAGGCTGAGAGACGGGCTGCTGACAGCAGAGAGGACAGACTAATGGCTCTCCCTCATGTTGATACTATTGACACTTGAAAACACAGGAGCGAACAGGGTGACGTGTCTTTACTGACACGTGGCTCCACCTCAGCAACTGATTTTTGACTTTTCCAGTCTTGAGCACGGCTCTTTTCTGAACAAATACTTTAGACTGACTGTACAGTGTACAGCATAAAATGTTATTTAAAACGGTGGTTCCCAAATCTTGTGTCTCACATACTCTCACAGACACCTGTCAAATTCCAAAAGTGTTCATTACAAATGATTTGTTAATGTGTAGGTCAGTTTGCATTTCTACTTCTTCAAATGTGCAATGAGCTGTATATATTTGACTTTTACATATAAACTCTGTCATTTATCAATTACTTTTTGCTCACTTGCTAACCTTCTACATTCTCATATACAACATATGGTATTCACGTGACTGTTTTAAATTGTTAGGATTGTATTATTAACACAATACTTAAGCTAAGGTTATTTAAAGGTCATTAACTACAGATGTGTTCCTACCTTCACTGACATTAAACCTCGCATAGAACTGCCACAGTATTTGACCTCTGCTACTCTAAAAATGACTCATCTAGGAAATACTGAGTGTGTGTTCCACGGTGCAGACACAGACAGATTACTCAGTGTTATTCCGACCATGCCTGAAACAGACAGAGAGAGAGAAAATACTACAGAAATCAGAGATGCTTTGGCAAAACCCAACAGTGATTAGAATAATCTAATACATTTACATTTTAGCTATTTAGCTAATGCTCTTATCTGGAGGGACTTACAACGACTGTAACAGTGGAGAAAGCATCAGCTCAAAGCCTCTGATGTAAATGTATTAGATTGTTTCTATCAGTGGTGGGATTTTGCAAAAGCATCAAGCATGTAGTAATTTGGCTTGAGCTCAGATTGGAGTGTGTATTGGTGTGAGAACGTGAGCATGTGCAAGCCACTGCTTTACCACTGTTTTTTCCTGTCTCTTGTCTTTTTTTCACACCTCCTAGGACGGGTCAAAGTGAGGTTTACAGAGTTTCCAGTAACATTGTGTGGTAAAGGTTTCTGTCTATATATGTTCTGGTGCTTTAGCTTGTGGTTTTTGAACAACGCAGTTGTCACAACAAAAAAATATTTTGTGATACAGTGATCTGAAGTGCTCTAATGATATATAGAAATCTCTAAAATGATGTTGACATTTTTATTGGTTGTGGGCCGAACTTGTTATGAAATTCTTTGTACCTGAAACCACTCTCTCTCGCACACGTTCATCTCCTTCTCTGTCCTTCTGTGATTAAAAGTATGCAAATCCTATATTTCTATGCCTTTTATGTTTTGCACAATATGCCAAATATAGATATATAAAGGTGTAATATTCATAGTGACATACTGGAAATTAAAATGGTATTTTGTCTCTGCAGGCTGGTACCGAGGATTCATCTTGAAGAATCCAAATGCCAAGGTGAGCAAACCTTTTTAGAGTGTGTGTGCATATTCTGCTTTAACTCATTTGAACCCTCATTCACCGGTCTTGAGAGTTTGGAATGGTGTGTCAGCTGACAGAGCAGGGATTTCAGATTTAAAAGTCTCCTTCAGACTTGTCATTGTTAGCAATTTCACCAGCAGAGGTGACAACTGTCAGTGGCAGATTTCATCAGCTGTACTTTTGCTGTTATCAAAATATTTCGTTCTGTCAGCTGGTCAAACACTTTTTCTGGTAAATGCTCAGCATGTTTGTGTCAGACTGTTGCTTTGCCTATGACTAGTTAAATGTCAATAACTGAAGTTGCAGTTCAGCTCAGTCATTGCATGTGATTATTTGATGGGACAAAAATGTAGATTAAATTACTTTAAAATAATTTTGTTAACGTTAGAAATGTCATTCCTGTTTAAGATCAGTGTCGTGAGGCAACACAAGTGTGATAATTATACAGCCACACATGTGCATGACTGCATGTGGCCACATTACTGAATCAATAAGGAGTTTAATTCACATTCTCTTAAGTTATGTCCACTGTATTTATGTTGCCCAGAATCAATTAAATCAATTGAAGTAGTGTTTTGAAAGGCCACAGTTCAGCTGTTTGTAAGTTAGTGACAGTACTGACAAATCAAATCCAGTCCCACTTGACGCCAGCAACTATTTGTCTGATAATAGTTTGAAAATAAAAAGCCTGTCCTCGCTCACAAACGACTCCTTAAACCAATCTCAACAGTTACCAGCAATTAAACTCCACATTTCAAGCACATTTCAACACCAGACAATAGATGATGACATGAGCTGACAAGCTGATTGACAGTAAGAAATGAGGCTTTTAAAAGCTGTTGTGCAGAAGTGTGTGTGTGTGTGTGTGTGTGTGTGTGTGTTTTGGAGTCTACATGTGAGTGTGATGCATTTATCCTCAGATATTTAAACATAAGTTCTACTTTGATCTCCCCAAGTCAATAGGGAGCAACTTGCAATTTATTAGCATCAAACAGGGTACACACACGCACGCACACACACACACACACTTTTCATCTTTTTTTGCCTCCCAGATCCCATTGCTCCTCACTTTTATGTCTGCTACTCTCCCTTTTCTGTCTTTTAACCCACAAACACACTTGCTGTATTGATTATATTCATCATTTCCACATGTCAACAGTCAAATACTAGTGGCACTGAAAGTGAAGGATGCAAGGAGCATTTGAAGGTTTTCTCATTAAACTGTTTATCTGCCCCAAGGGTATTTTCCCATCCAGCTACATCCACTTGAAGAATGCCCACGTCAAGAACAAAGGGTAAGTGATGTTGTGTTGTCTGTTTTTACATTCCGTATGTGTGCAAGTTGTTGAAGACATTCTCACTCTCTTTCTTCTGCATGTCTGTATGTTTATAGGCAATTTGAGACAGTCATTCCTGTTGAAGACTCTGTCATCACAGAGATGACGTCAGCACTGCGAGACTGGGGTGCCATGTGGAAACAGCTCTACGTGGTAAGATTCCTTACACACGAACGCACTCACATGCGGTTTGTGTCGATTTAAATATCACTACTGCCTAAGTGAAGCTCTCTTTAAAGTTTACCATGAAGGAGAATTTATTTGACCCTGGGTAATTCAAAAGCCGCAAACAGCCAAAGCTTTTTCACACACATTCATTAGTTGAATTGATTGTGTTTGTGGCCTATTAAGCTATCTAGGGTGCTGATTAAATTGATCTGATGAATACTGGCAGATCAAAGTGCATGCATTTGCAGCAAAAAAGCAGCAGGACACTGAAGCTAATTTGCACAAATCCATTTTAAGTTCCTCAACTTCTCTCTCTGGGTCGCCTTCTTCCTCTCAATGTCGATTTCACTCTCTAATACTGTATGTGTTCTGTCACTTTTTCACTTGTGTTTCGTGTGTCTGTTCTTGCATCTTCTTATCTTTGTCTCTCCCTCTGTCTGTCATCCTCATTCCGTCTCTTCCTCCTGTCAATTTTCCTTTCATTCTTTGCCTTTAATTCATTCTCTGTGCTTCTAAACTCATTTTTCTCCCTTACTCTGTCCCTCCTCTCTGTTTCCTCCTCCTACAGAAGAATGAGGGGGATTTGTTCCACCGGCTTTGGCATGTGATGAATGAAATCTTGGACCTGAGGAGGCAGGTGCTGGTGGGCCACCTCACCCATGACCGCATGAGGGATGTCAAGCAGCACATCACAGCAAGATTGGACTGGGGCAATGAGTGAGTAGAAAAAAGGGTTAAGAGGAAAAGGACTGTCCGTGAAGTGCAAAGAACAGATCAAAACATTGCGTGAAGTCTGTTGCTGGCCTGTAACTGTACCCATTGTTGTTTTGTGGTTTCACCTTTGGGAAAAGTAAAGTTAATTTTCCTTCATGAAAAACACTTTCTGAGAGATGTCTCTAGCACTATGAGCCATGAGCAGCATGGTGACAATTAACCTGAGAGGGTGGGCGTGGCGGCGTGTTGAATCCCAAAAAAGGGGATCAAGAACCTTTCGAGAAACTGAAAAGTGTTTTGGCTTCTGAGGAGCAATATTGGAGTAAAATATTAGCTTCCATGATAAAGTTCCTGGGCACAAAACATCTCAGCTCTGGGATGACTTACTATACTGAATGTTGGCAGCCAGTCAATCGTGTACAGCTTCAAGTTTCACATTGCAAATAAGCGCACTGTGTGCACACTAGCCGCTTATTGGGTTGACATTTTCATTTACGTTACGACATTTTCTGAAAAGTCAGGACTTTTTCTAAAATGCACTCTGGAGTTGCCAATCTCCTTTTCCACCTCTGCTTGGTTTTGCAGTTACTAATTACAACATGAGTCAACAGCAAATTACAAAGAACAACCTGACTGCGTTAGTTTGTCATGTTTGAAAATTCCAGTGCCACACATAACGCCATCATTATAATATCAATGTTCTCTTCTTCCCAAATTAAAATCCCTATATCTCACTGTGTGAATCTCATTTGAATAGTTTTTATCTAAGTTAACATGAGACCAATGATTGAGAGGAGCTGCATGTCTGTGATTTTCTAGCAACATAGCTCTTGAATGCACCAACTACTGAAAGTCTTAGATGTGGGAATCTTTTTGATGAATCATTCCCACTCCCCACGCACATCTGCATAACTGGATTATGACAATGTATGTCCTCCAAAGTAAATGAATAACATAAATCAAACTTCATCTTCACTGTGAAAGATTACCCGCAGAGAGTTTAAAGTGGCTTATAGTTTGTTTTACTGCCCATGCTGGAAAGACAAGGAGTCAATCCAAAAAGTAGTTTATACTAATTATTTCTTCACATAAAAGTAGAATATTGAAACAATAACAAATATGATGATTCAGTTGCGTGTATTTATGCCTCCTTGGCTTCCTTCCAATAGCTTCTTGCAATTCTCTAATCGGTCTTTCATTCCTTACAAAATTCTTTCTCTCTCTGACTCTTCCTTCTCACCTTGCCTCTTTGTCTTTTGTTGTCACCTACCCTCCCTGCAGGCACAATCCTTACTCAATTAAGACTCTTTCTCTCTCACACAGAAGAACATTATCTGTCCATCATCTGTCTTTCCTTTCTTTTCCATGGAGATGTTCTGTCTGTCCTTAACTTCACTCTTTTTCATTTCTCTTCCAGGGGTCTCCCTTAAAGACTCATTGCACACATACACCTCCTCCTTATTGAGGAGATGGTTGAACAGTCACTTGCTTTGGACTGTAGTATGGTTGGCCAGGCCTTATTTGTTTATCGCTGACAAGGAGACACATTAGACACATTTTAGCATGCCGATTTGCTCCACTGAGAAAGCCAGCCTAGAGGAGGATAAAAAGAAGAGGAGGGAGGAAGAAGAGAGATTTTGAGCTGTCATGAAAGAAGAGAGAGGGTTAAAGGATGGAGAGAGAAAGAGATGGAAGGGAGCAGTTGGAGGGAGGATAAAGAGGACAGTGGGCATAGCAGGGGGCTAAAGGGAGAGAAATTTTGTCTTTCATCTGATCTTCAGAAGAGGATGATCTGTCAGGTTTATTTAGGTGACTGACACGGGTGATCTGACAGCACTGGTTTGTGTGTATGCATTTGTGCAGTATATGGAGTGTGTTTGTTCACAATCACGCGACCTTGTCTGTTTTCACTGCCACATAGCAGAATATGAATTAACTGTCATTGTAATGTTTGTTATGATCTGTCTGGTTTGTATGCACTTCACTTCCTCACCGTTCGTATGCTGTACTGTGTGTGTCTTTGTGCTACAGACAGCTCGGATTGGACCTGGTCCCCAGACGAGAATTCAGCATGGTGGACCCAGATGAAATCAGCGTCACAGAGCTTTACAGACTGGTGAGTGGTCTTCATGCAATATTCATCTGCTCTCTTTTAGGGAGCAGAGAGTTGAGATGCAGGTGATTGCAAGACTTGGATTCAGGTCTTAATTTCATCAGACATTTGAGCTGAAGTGTTCTTTTATAAGCTTATCTTATTTTTTAAGTGGTAAAAATATAGACATATAGAACTGGGTGTATTTTAGGTATGCAGATACATCTGTTTCCTGAATCTTTCTGAAATATATAGAATAAATATATGTAGGACACAGGCTAAAGCTGCACTTTTGTACCTTTTCTCATCCAGCGCACCTCTGAGGTGATGTGAGGCTATATATCCAGCTTGCAGCTGGCAGGTAGTAGAGTGTGCACTGGCAGAACACATCAAGCACCGCAGACTTTTAACCATGGAAAGGATTTCTGTTGACAAATTCCATGACAGATGGAGTTGTCACAGAATGATAGGTGTTCATTTTAATATTTTTCTCAGGGGCTTTTGGTCCATGTTGCAACATATGTATTATAAAGAACAACTCTATTGTACTTATCTGTGAAGGTTCTCAGTCATCCAGGTCATGGTTATCTCAAAAAAGGGGTCTTTCAATAGCAACTGGACTTGTTTTGGTTCCTTGACGACGTTTCACCCTTCCATTGCAGAGGGCTTTCTCAAGTCTACGGTACTTGTAGATCTTCATGATCATGGCGACTTTAAAGTTATCGTTGCAGTGTCGTATCACTGCATGTAGTCTAGTTTGAATGTCTCCCTCTTCCAATGAAATCCATACCTCACTCGCCCATTCCCATCTTCCTTTCTTGACTGTTTGCTCCCTGATTCTCATTCCCGGTTTCTCCAAGCCCCGGCCGCTGTTACCGTGGCAACCACTTCTCTGCCGTGATACAGTGTGGGGAGAATTATATCACAACCTCTCTCTCTAAGACACACAGACACACACAGTTTTCCTTTTGCAGGGGTAATTGAAGCTCTTAATCCATGTGTTTCTTTCTTTGTTAGTCAAAACAAAAGCAGGCAGAGCAGGATGAAAGCTTAATGCATCTCTATTAAATGCCGTACAAAATGAGCTAATGACTGCAATTCTCCTATACTGGGACAAGATAAAGGCTGCCATCCACATACAAGAACATACACAGTCTTTTGCACAAAGGCACAATACACCACCACATTAAGTCCGAGTTACATCAATATTTTCCAAAAAGTTCTTGTGGTGGTGGTGCCACTTAATTAAACTGATATGGAGATTACCTAGAGTGAATGTGCACGTGTGTGTTGAAATAGCAGCAAGGTGTTACTGTGGTGTAGCTTGATTGCTGCATTGTGTCAATGAATTATGTGATATCTGCCTAGTGATAAATAAAGAGTATACTGAGAAGGATGCAGGAAGGAATATTCACCAAATTGAATAAGTGGCATTTGAAACAGGCGTGGTGAGGCCTGATTGTTAGGTGACTTAAAACCTTTTGAAGCATTTTATGTGGTAGTTGATTAAAAGTGGTTCAATACACGTGTGTCACAGCACTAATTGGCTCCTTCACTTGGTAAAGTTGTCATTAGTGCAAAGACAAGTCAGCTTTTTTTCCTTACAGGTTTAGCTCATTACAGAGTGTGACCAGAGCAGACCAGACTGTAGATCACAGAACGATGACTTCTTTAATAGTGACAAATCAGACATGTGGTAGTAACATTTCTCCATGGCTTCAGTCATTACTAACACACATACTTAAACACCTGCAAATGCACCTCTTCCTTACTAGGTCTCCCTCCCACAAGAAAGGGTTAAAATGAGGCTTAAATTGTGATGTAGAAGTGAGTGGCGGAAGACAGGCCTGGTGGAGGGATGTAAAAAAGGTAGAAGTTTCTCTTTAGCCTTAGTTTGACCCCACTTAGCAGCTTCTTGTAGTTTCACAGTCACTCTACTTGGTGCTGTTTCATGCAGTTTAGGAACAGTTATAAGATGTTCGGCCAAGCACACATGCTCATGCTCACTCTGTTCAGCTATGTCTCTCTTGGCCTCTGCTTGTTGCCCATGACATTATGTGAGGCCAGCAGGGCTGCCAACCTTATTCCAAGGCTTTCATGTTTATCCTTTGTGTCTAGTCATGCTGAAGCTGTCATATAAGCACACACTGCTCCCCACGGGCAGCTTAAATGACACACTGAAAATAACCTAGCAATAAAATCCCACAACATAAATTAAACCACCTCAGTTCTGTTGTGGAGAGTAAAACTGATCTGGTAAAAAAAAAACAAAAAAAACTTTTAGTGCATTATTGTTAGATCATTCTCCAGCGTGTTTCTTCTGGGACGCAGCTCAGGCACTACAAACAAAACAAAACATATTCATCATTTTGACAGATATTACAATTGTAAAATGATTTGTAGTGTAATTTTCTACCATGTTTCAGTCTTAGAGGACCACTGTAGTGGTTTCATATTTATATTCATAGTACAGCCAGCTGTTTCTAAAACATATCCTATCATCACATTTTGGATTGATTTCTTACCCTCTAGGCAGTCACTATTTATCTCATGTTACCACAGCATCAAAACTTTCTGACTTTGAAATCTTCTGCAATACTGTAGGCTTATGTTTGCTGAATTAAATGTTTGTCAGAGTAATATTTTCATCAGTGAAAAATGCAATAAGGGATTATGTTGAAAAGTCTTCAGTTTCTAATTTGGCCCTGTGGGTTTCACTTTTTATACTGGATATTTCATTATGTTTGGCAAAAACAGACAAATTGAAAGAATGAACTCCCCAACAAGTTCCAACAAGTCAATAAAATCACCATTTTCCTGTGGTCGTCACCCCGAAAAATATTTGGAAATGTATAAAAAGCTGCTGGTAACTGACTAATTTCTGGCAATTAATGACACACCGCTTGTTCAGACTGATCCACTGATCCAAATATCCAGTGCTTTGTAAGAGAAGAGTTAATATTTTGGGGAGTAGGTTAGACGGCCTTAAGATATTTGTTACCACAGTTAGCTTAGCTTAGCATAAAAACTGGAAACAAGGGATACCGTTAGCCTTGTTAGACAACCAGCAGAGACTCTAACAAAGATTAATCCTGCTTATATTTACATAGAATCTCCTCTAAGGTTGATTACTATAACATTTGTGTGTTTGTCTCTTGATCCTCAGTGATAGTTTACAGTGATGGTGCTTTCATTACTCAGTTCTGAATATTCTTTATTATTTTCCTTGTCCTCTCTCCCCATCCTCCTTCGGCCCCCACCTCTTCTCCATCTCTTTACATCCTACTACAGAAGTAAATGTGGAGCGAAATTGGCCAGTGGCTCTACTGGCCATCTGGTGCTCTGTATGTGTCTGTGTGTCCTTGTATTTTTGGATGTTGACAGCAGATTAAGATGAACCTCTCATAAACAGAGCTGTAGTTAATGCGCAGGGTATTTACAACTTTGCACCATGCTGTGTCAGTCTTTATTGATCTTGATATAGATTAAGTTAATATCACATATAATATCAGACACTTCCAAAGTACTACCAGTCACTGAGATGTGTCTGTAGCTCTGCATTGACGGTTTCTTTCCTTGCATTTATATTCAGTGTGAATCTTCTGTTCCTGTTTCTTAGAGATTAGTAACCAGTTATATGGAGGCAGATAACTACAATTATGAATTCAGTCAATTAAATTTCAAGCATGCATTAACATGTAACATGAGGCCAGAGTAAGTGGAGGTACAGACAGAGATATGAGTGGCATTATTAATAACAGCATTTGATCTCACAGAACTGGCATATCACCCTGTTGAACAGTGTCAATTCACAAATCCAAACTTATTAAACAGTAAGTAACATGGAAGCCCATTGCTTGATGGTTCTTAACTTGCAGTCAAAACAAACGTCTTTATAATAATGCAATATATGCTCATGTCTGCATTCCATCAAGTTGCTGGAGATCTGGGCATGCATCAATCTGAAGTCGCTTGTATTGCAGCTATTATTTTAGGTGAATTGGAAAAAAATTGAGAAAGCAGATAACTGGGCAAAAAACTGTGTGTTTGTGAGCAGCATCATTCTGACCTGCCATATTAGCCTTTCCAGGCAAGCCTGCGATCTGCTGCTTCTGTGTTTGGCCAGTTCTTTTGAAAGATTGAATCCTGTGGTGGTTCGAGTTGTGTACCCTTCGAAGAGTAGGCAAGGAAAGCAGAAGAGTGATTTTCTTGCAACACTTACAGTTAGCCATGGTTTTCTTTTTGAAGAAGCAGTGTTTGTCTTTTCGCGGCTGAATGATGTAAAAATCATCTGACTGGTGTGGTCCCAGCCATTTAATGTATAATTTTTCTTGAATGACTAAAGTGCTAAATCTAACTTTCAATAAACTGTCCACTTAAATCATTTTATTACCCTGCTAGTTGTGGCTTGCATTACAGCTAGCTGTTGGTTGACTGTCTTGTATGCCAGCCTACCTCAGATCAATTAGTATTACATTTTAATGGCTGCTGTCTGCATGGGGCCATGCTTATTGTGCCACACAGCTTATTATTGAAAGTGCTTTGAACATACAGTTTTCAAATTTTCACTTGCTTAATCAAACGTGGATGGGCCCCATGCGCACCAATGGAGGACTTTTTGAAGCAGCCCCAACTTTGATGAAACACATATACCAAGATATTGGGAATGTATTACACTGCCTCCATGTGCCAGGACAGTGGCGCAGTAGGTCAGGCAGTCGGCAATTGCTAACTGTCTAAGAAACCCAGTGTTGGTGGTTTGCATCCCAGTCCCTCACTACTGCCGGTCCTAAGCCTGGATAAATGGGGAGGGAAACTTACTTACTACTACGCCATACCACCATTGCCATATGTAATCAATGCACAACAATATTACAAATTATTACTGATCATGTCGTGCACTGCTCAACGGGGACATCTGGTGGGGCTCCGGCCCCACACGCTACAGAAAAGTTATATAATGTTAATAAATACGGGAAACATATACCTATTTATTCTTATGCGAGAAGTTAATTCTGTTTTTGTGGGCTTTAATAAAATTCAGTGAATTAAAGAACAGCAGTTAATCTGCAAGTGCTTAAAGTATGTATGCAGTGTTAATGTGCACAGCAATGTGTACATTCCGTTTCCCTTTTGTTTCTTTAACACCAAGTTTGCAACAAAGAAAGCCAATCACAGTTAAACCAAATCTATCATCTTCAAATATATGCAAGGACCCCATACGCACGCACTGTGCATTTTAAATAGAGTTTAAATATATTATATAGTTGCACAAGTACACTTCTATATTTACATTGTATGTCTTCTTGTAAGTTACACATGTATTGCAATTTTTTTCTTTTGATATTTTATATTTAATGTCATGTGACTTATTGTTTTTCGGTTTACGGGCAAAATACCCCCGTGATGTGCAATGACAAAGTCTATTCTATTCTAAACAAAATCTGCAGCAAGGCTGCTTTCCGCAGTGAGTTGTCTCAGATAAAAATATTTATCTTTGACTTGGAAAGCATTAAATACAGCAGCTCTTAAATGTGATTGGACTGATCCGGTATCATTTTCTGTCCTATTGTCTCCCCTCTCTTGTGCAGATGGAACATCGACATCGTAAGAAGGAAACACCTGCACCTGCTAGCACCCATCACTTGTTTGTCCACGTGAAGAGCCTGATGAACGCCAATGTGGGAGAGGAGCTAGAAGTCTTCTTCCAAATTTATGATGGACGAGAGAGCCGACCACTCAGGTAGAGACTTCAGAGAAAATAATACCCCATTATTTAGAGAATTACTGATGCGTCACTGTTGTGTCACATGAGTTTTTTGACTAAACATTTCAAGGCATGTGTTCCCACTGTTTTGTCAATAGTGTCCTTCTCCTTAGATTAGTGATCAGGGCAGATATCTCTAATAACTCCTGTATATACATTGATAACTGCCCTTAAGGCTGCTCTATTCATGAAGATTTATTAAATAAATCAGGTTGTTACAGTGTTCTTAAAACATAAAAGCGAGCAAAGCCATGCTATTTCTCAGTGTATTCACATGCAAGTCTGCACATGTCACTTGTATACTTACATGCACACCAACAAACGGTCTCCTGAATGGGCGTGGACCAAATTGAAAACTGTTTTTAAGTTTCCCAGTTTCATAGTTCAAAGGGAAAAAATTCCATTTCATGTCACAAACAAGTGGATTCGTCAGGCACAGTAAAATGAGTGGGTTGAAAATGAGCAAGGCAACCCTGAAACTTCTTTAGATAAGTCATGCTTGTGTTTGACGCTACTCTCCTCCCCACAGGGTCACATCAGAGGAACTAGGGTGACAGTGATGAGACTTATTGTTTTATTATTTTGTGCAGCGTACTGTGACTCTTCTGTTTGAAATACAATCCATTATTCATCAACGTTACTGGCAGAAAATCTAACTCATGCAAACCTGATTGACCCATGTTTCAATACGTCCTGCATGGAGAATATATGTGGTTTCCTCCGCCACTGTGTGAATAATGGTGCACAAGATGAGAGGTTCTATTTTTACAAGACACGTACAAGGCCATTTTAGTTTCATGATGTGGTTAATCTGAACCAATAGACCTGTAAAGATGCACACACGGACTCTATTAGTTCACCATACCTTTAATTAGCAAGGTATGAAAAGCAAACAAATAAGTCATGCATCCAAAATAGCAATAGGTTAAAGACCTTGCAGTAATCAAGGCATCTTTTCAACCCTAAATTTGCTAATTACAATATTTCAGTTTTGGGGGGTAGAGCCAGCCAGAAGCCTCAAACAGTATGGCTTAGAGGTTCTAATTGTGCATGTGTGTGTGTTGCAATCGCATCAGTTGTCTTTGAGGAAAATCTCTCCGTGGCAGCTCGCCAAACTTGTCTCTCACTGTCTGGACACACACATAAACAGCACGCACATTTACACAAGCTGTCTGGCAGGGAGCCATCTCGAGCCTTTCCCTGTGTGCTGGTGGTTTCTGTGCATGCGTGTTGTGTGTCAGAGACCAGATGGGGGTCCAACCCGTTATCTCAGTACCATGCCAACACCAGCAGCCCCTGTGCATCATGGCAGCTTCTTTGTGTTCAGTGTGGACTCCTTGAATGGCTCTTCAGCAGGACACAAGTGTGTCCCCACACATGATCCTGTTACTCTCTTGGCTTTGTATTTTAAGATTCTACATGGTTGGACTTCCTGTGTGAATGTTTTTGGTTACATCTGTGGCTGTGTATATTTTTGAAAGAGGAGAATGTGTTGGTAGGTCTGACTCTTTGTTCATTTTTACTCATGACCTCTAGGGATAGATTTAGGTTCTCCAGGTGTAATGTTGGAGGCAGCAGTCGCTGTTAATTTATCCAGCTTTTTATGCCAGAGACCCCCCCTCCTCAGGTGAGCACATGGCCCCTAATGCAGTCATCGATACCACGGGAGGGAAAAGTGAGCGATGCAAGGGCCCAGAGGGGAGGGAAATCAACCATTCATGTTATGTTAATGCAAGTAGTGATTGGGTGAGATAAGGTCCCGCTGGGGGACACTGGTCCTCTTAGCTCGGGTGATCAACACGCCGCAGCTGTGTGAGAGAGAAGGGTCGGTGGCAGGGGAGGATGTGTAAGAGAAAGAAAGGGACTTGTGTATGTGTGTCTGTGTTTGCAGGAGTGGCTCTTAATTGGCAGTTGGGGTTTCTACAACAGAGTGCTAATTAGGGTTTGGGAACGCGTGTGCAAGTCTCATGTCTAATGCACAGGAATCTGTCTCCATATGGCTGGATAAATGGCCTGGAAAGTTACAGAGAGCAGCTAATGAGCAACAACTGCATCTAAATGAAAATCGACTCTCAACTAGTTCATCCCAATACGGTTTATTACAGAAAAACTTTACAGAAGGAATACATGTATGAAAAATCAAAAGCATTTGTATAATTAATAATCAGGATTTTAATTAATTTAAACATGCACACCCACTGCCCTACATACACAAAACACTGAATTACAGTTCAAGAAGCAGCCTCTTATTTACATCGGGGGAAGAGACATGACAACTTTTAAGCGCGTAATAAGAGCTTTTAATAGCTCAGACTATTATAAACATCATAATCCATTGTACTTGTATGCAGCATAAACTCAAGTTATATAGGATCTGTTAAATTCTGCTCTTGTGTAAATGGGCCTACTGTAGCTTGCACGGCTAGCCATGCCAGCGACTTGGCTCATTGTCAGGCGCTGGTGTATTACAAGGTTTTCTCTCTGCTTATCGGTGCACTGTGAAAGTCACCTAAATGGATTAGCCCACAGCTCGCCAGCCAGGATGAGACGGACCCAGCAGGATCCCTCCGCTGCCTCTCTTTGAGTGTGTGTGTGCGATAGGGAGAAAGAGAACAGACCACAAAGAGAATGAAAAGGCGATCTGTTTTTGTCCGACATGCACTTAATTTCCCGCCTGCGTGAAGGCGGGTGTGGGGCATCAGAGGCCAAGAGTTGTTATTTCGAGATAGCTTATTCTGTTCTGTAGGGCTCTTGAATTGGATTTTTTTTTTTTAAGTTTCAGTATAGTGCACATATGTTTCAGTGTTGTTTGGAAACCAAGTCTCAGTGTAGCTGTTTATAGATATATTTGTAGCTGCACTAGAACAATAGCTCTAGGTATGGCATCTTCTGCGTTTTGGGTTGGTTACTTCACAACTTTGATCCAAACTGAAATATTTGAACAACTTTTGGAAGAACTGTGTTGACATTTTGCATGGACATTTGTAGACATTACAGTATTGGACTTTGACAATCTAGCTCAATTATCAGGTCAAATTTTTTATTTGTCTGGTAGAATTATGACCAGATACACACACAACTAATCAAAATCCCATCTAGCTCAGCTGTAACTTCTGTTTAGATGTTCAGTATTAAGAGTCAGCAAGTGATAAACGTCAACACCGGCTGACAGACGACTATAGTGGTTTGGTCTGCTTTGTGTGTGTGTGTGTGTGTTGTATTGTCATGTCCACGCTTGGTCTTTTTCTGTTTCTGTCTCAACACTTCATTGTGTCACTTCTGAAGTTGTTAGCATGGTTGTTTTCATGCACTATAATCTCTATGGCAGCTAATTAATTTCAGACAAAACATCTCATTATTTACTAAACATATCCTGTAATGCATAAAAAGCAGCAGAACATTTACTATTTCTGTATATTTTATACTACTTTCTCTCTGTGTTCTCATTGCTATCAGTGGTCTCAGTCTAGCCTTGTCACAACCAGAAACTTTATAATAACCATATTGGCAGTTATGAGACTGAGGTTGTACATGCTGTTTTTGCTGACTGTCCAGAATTTAGGCTAAAAGCTGTCAGAGAGAATCCACAATATGCAGCAACACAAAGAATATTCAATTCAGCTGTGGACAAACCCTGTGCGGATGTCAGATGTGTTGCAGACGTTCTGTGTTGGGGATTTTGTTCAGTGATTTTTAGCTTTGTATATCTTTCCCTTTGCCTCTATCAGTCTGTCTGTTCTTCTCATGCCACATATTCTGTTTTATGGTTTCAGACAGCTTTAGTTTGAAGTTTGAAGCAATTTCTCCAGTGCCCATCGTTTCAGCTCTTGACATTTTTGACATTATGTCTAATCTTACTCTGTTCTGTGTAGCAGTGACTTGGATTCAGTTGCTTACAGTGACACCCAGCCATCACTCCTGACGCCATTCATCTCAATGTGTGTTCCCTCTCTCTGTCTCTGCACTTGTACAGTGAAAGGTTCTTTGTCAGGCTAAATAAGAGCGGGTTGCCCAAGTCGCCAGAGAAGACAGAAAGACAATGCACACTATTTGTGGTGAGTAGTGAACATGACTTTATGTTTACAAAGACTGACTGACAGCATTTTTATCTTATGTAAAACAGACCTAACTCATGTTCCATTATGCTGATAAGAAAAGTGAAGTCAGTGCCCTGTGAGTTGTTAGCAGTCACTGAATCTGTATTTTATTCCTGTCTTGTTGGTCAGGATTTGGGAAGTGGTGACCTACGAAAAGATGTCTACATTGTCGTTCATATTATAAGAATAGGTAGGAGTTATGAAACTTTTTCTTTCTGCTGAGCACTACATGGTTTTTAAAATATCTCTGGCTTTCATAGTAGTACTTTACTGACTGTGGATCCTTGTTTGCGTGTGTCTGTGTGTGTGCAGGGAGGATGGGAGCAGGGGAGAAGAAGAACCTGTGTAGTGTACAGTACAGACGGCCGTTTGGCTGTGCTGTTGTCAGCATTGCTGATCTCCTCACTGCTGACTCCAAGGACGACCACCTGCTCAAGGTTTATGCGTAAGTCACTGTAAAAAGTTATTTCATGCAGGTTTTTAGCCCTGGTGGGCTAAGACAGAGAGCATAATTCTAAGAATAAGTCACTTGCAAAAGAAAAATGTACTAATGTTTAAAATCCAAGTGCCCCGAGGAACAGAAAAGACTACAATCTACACAGTAGTTTGACCTTAATTTTAACTGGATCAAAACAAACACTCTTAGGTCAATACAAAAACAATAATTTTGCCTGTTCTGAGCCAAATGTTTGCTGTGTTACACAATATGATGTGATTGAAAAATAAAAACTTTTGTTATCTGACCTGCTTTAAATAAAGGGCTTTGTTTTTAGGGTCAGACTAACAACACTGGATTAATAAGTGTTACACACAGTACAAGCAATTACTGTCAGAAAATGTCTTTGCCTGTGCTGCATCAGTCAGCTGTGCTACTAGTAATCTATGTTAGGGAATCGACTATAAATCTAATTTCTATTATGTTATGTTCTGTTCTTTAATTTTGTTGTCTCAGGTGTAATACTGAGAGTGAGTGGAACCAGATCCATGAGAACATCATCAAAAAGGCAAATTCAAGATACAACCTGTCTGGATCCAACACTGGTAAGAGCCATGTTTTATGCACATAGCCTCCTCACATTTATTCCTCTTAGTTTGAGATATTACTCACAGGGATTTAGGAGCGTTCAGCATTTTGAAGCTGGCATACCTGTGTGTGATTTACACCGTTTTTACACCTTAGTATCACTGAATGACCTTGTACACTTTTAGCATTCTCCCCTTGGTTCGGTGTCTTTTTGCATAGAGAACAATCCAAGCGTACCAGAATGCATCACTTCACACTCTGCGAGAACATCCTCTCTGCTTATTGGTCAAATGTGTCTGCCATGGGAACAGTAAAAGTAAATATGTTATGTATATGTATAAAAGAAAGAGAAAAGAGAGAAAAAGAACCAGAGTTTGATTCAAACGGTCTAAAGCCTGAATGCACTCTTAGTCTTGAATGGATATACAGCTTGACTTTTTATTATTTTTAAAATCAGTGAACAACTTTCAAAGCTGTTAATTCAAAAGTCTTGTGAAAATTAGATTAATTTCATTACGATGACAGCACTTGGCACCATGGTGTTGTCTCTTGCTGTGCGATAGTCTGTTTTTGGTCAGTCTGAGCAGCATTTATTTGGATGTGAAGTTCCCCTTCAGAGAAGCAGATCTCTCTTCACGTGGTTGTGTCTGCAGGAAGCCTGTTGTTGCAAATGCACTGAGAAGATTTTTATAAATAGCTGCATTCGCAACATACTGAACAACAGCATCAGCAGTTTCCCTTAACAACAGGTTGGTGGAAAACCAGAACATTCAGTTCTTCAAAAGTATCATGTGACATATGAAAAAGATCTGTTGTGCAATGACAGCTATACGTCATTCCTCCGGATTGTAAAATAATCACACAGATGCAGCTGTCAGAGGAATCGTGCTGCCAACATTGCCACATACATGCAGAATATGCATTCAGATTATGACTTTGAAAGTTGAATCAGCTGTGAAGCCAGTTTTGAATGAAGTGGGAAGTGTGATGCAAGAAACATACTGGCATGCTGTAATCATGAATTTAACAGTGGTGGCTAGGTTGCAGCTGTTTTCATCAAGGAGCAAAAGTATGACCAACAGTAAGCAATCAGCAACAGTTCATTAGAGGTTTGTCTTAAAGCTGATTTCCATACATTTCCATCAAATTGTTGCAGCAAACGTACCGCAAAGCATTGATTTTGTATGTAAAGTTCTTTCTTACATTTCCCTCATCTGTTCAGACCACTTCTGCATAGGAAAGGATGATTGTTTGAGGACGATGGTAACTGGATAAATGGGAGAAAAGATAAAAGATAAGTAAAGAATATGTGAGGATGAGCTACCGAGTCAGCTCCTCTCCTCCTCTTTCCACCTTCCCTTAGAAAACCAATTATATTTGTGGAGAAGCCCAGGATGTGACATAAACATG
>JAUBNQ010000015.1:6506927-6521215 GCA_032353495.1 Ctenopoma kingsleyae | reverse complement strand
ACTATTTTGAATTTAACAGGTTATTGCAAAATTTATATTGTATTGTGACTATTTTTAGGATAGATGAAAATTGATAATTTTATTGGCTAGTTAAGGGACTGGACTTGTGAACATAGCTGAGGAAAAATATGTTGTATGTGTATGTTCAGGCAGCAGTGGATGTGTGTAAAAACTGAGCTTACTAAACTAGTGTAGCCACCAAGCTCGCATTAGCCGATACTAGCACAAGAAGTGGTTGTTGTGCTATCTTAATCAACATTGGTGTACAGGAAGCACCTGTATTCTATATGGTTGTGTGGTCTTTGCCCTAGTAAAAATATTTCACAGAAAAACTGTGAATCTAATTTGATAGTTTGATATGACATACAGTATTTCTCATTTAATAACACAATACATTTGGGAAAACAAGTGAATATCTGGTAATAGAATGGGTATTGGCTACACAGTCTTGTTTACAGCAGATTTAAAATGTTGTATTCTGTGATGAACTATCATTAAATGGCACTAATGTAAATGCTGTCCATCCCTGTTATGATGAATTACACTGAAGAACTGCACTTCCCGCTACTGAGAGATCATCATAACTCGCGCTTGTATGCATAATCGATGTATTGTTGCCTCTCCGTGCAGGAGAAATGAGGAATGACCTTTACGTCACACTGGAGAAAGGCGAGTTTGAGAAGGGTGGGAAGAGCGTAGCCAGGAATGTAGAGATCACCGTCTATGTGCTGGATATTGATGGACAAATCCTCAAGGTAAGAACACATTATATGTTACACAAGTAATGCCCATTTTGCTGAGTAACTTTAGGTATCGCTGATCCAGATGAGCGCTAAGTGTCTTTCCAGTGTGTTACTCATTTCTTTTGCAGCACTGTGACAGTGTGCCTCTGTGGTTTCCTGCGCTGCCTCGGCCTTGGACAGAAAATATACTCAAATATAACCCTGCTGCCACTGCCTCTGCCACTGCCACAGCATGACACGCAACCCTCTACCACACAAATGCACACATGTAAAGCATGACATTTTCAGTTTATTGACGTTTGTGGTGTGTATGGTTACTCATGACATATTTATTCTTTGTGTCCTTCAGATCTGCCCTTTACATCATTCTTCAGCCTGTCTTCTTATTTCCCCTCTTCACTTCCTGTTCTTTCTCTGAGTCATTCACCTCCTCCAGCTCTGTTCACTGTCTTGCGTCTGTCTTTTAGGGTCACGTGGCTGCCGGCTCGGGTGAACCGGGTGGGGATGAGTACCACTCTATAGTGCTGTACCACAACAACAGTCCCCGCTGGGCAGAGCAGCTCAAGCTTCCCATCCCAGTCGACACGTTTCGGGGGTCACATGTCCGGTTTGAGTTCCGACACTGTTCCAGTAAGTAGTTGTAGGACTGTCGTTAACCTTTATTTATCTAGGAAAGGTTAAGTGAACACATTTTCCAGGCTCTCACAAAGTTAGCTGCCAAGGGTGTGAATGCCTGAAGTGATGCTTCCTTTTCAGTTGATTTTCCTGGGGAAGGTAAAGATGTATTGTTGTGGAGGGAGAAACGCACAATAAGCATTCACTTCCTCACCCATTTCAACCTGCCGAGCCTCTGGCTGCAAGCCCCAAGGCTGCTGCTGTACCCAAATATGTCCAAGTCTGTAATTCTGCGCTTTTTTTTAAGCACTGGTTTTTTGAACATCTCACCTCCTACTGAGACAAAACTTTAATTATGGCCAAAATATTGCTCTCACGTTTTTGTACCCTCTTTCTGGGCCATTAGGAGAAGTCTGAGAAGCTTCTCAGTAGCAACAAGCTGATATTATTATGGCAAGCTGAGAGGCTGTGCGGCTGAGTGCAGTAGATATAGTAGCCTTATTACTGCTGGCAGTGCTTGCGTTGCTACCCAAGGGCTGCCTGTTAAGAGCCCAATTTAGGCTTGTGGTGACACCAAACTGCAGAAAACATATTACATGTGCTATTAGGGCTCCCAAAGTTGACAATAACCTGTCTGTAGAAATATGCTTAGCAGACAGTGTCATTATTAATTAAAGTAAAACAGAAAGCTATGAGTATTTTTTAAATTGGTGTCTTGTTTATGTAGTCATTATGCAGCATCAGTAACTCTTAATTTGTTGAGAGTCTAGATTGTTCGTAAATGGTGCTAAAGGGGACTGTGAGGACTTATCATCATTAGTAGTGCAATACTTTATTATAACAGATTGTTCTTTGATATATTATGCAATAGACACTGAAACAATTTGCTGTAACAGTTGTACTGTTGCTTTGCTGTTTTTACTCTTACTATATAAACATGATATATTTCCACATTTACAATTTAAAACTGAATTCATAACAAGCCATTACATTGTACTATACAGTATAATATCAAAGTGTATTTGTTAGAGGGGTTTCAAAATATGAAATACATCAATTTCTACCTCGTCTGTCAAGCTCAGCTAAACCTGCATTTCACACAGTACCACTTAATCTTCCCAGTCTCTCTCTATTGCCTGAAGCTGTGTAGCTTTATAGATTAGCAAAACCTGTCTGAAAAGAACCAGACACTACAAGAAGTAATACAGTTTTGTAAGCAATGGCTTTTCTTGTGTAAAAACTTAATTATAGCAAAGTAAGGCAGAAATAAAATGGCAGTGGTGGAGTAATAATTTCCAAGTTTAACACAGTTCAAAGAGTGTTTCTCCAGGGATAGTGAAAACACAGACAAACAAACTGAGACATAACAGACACTATCCAAATGAATCACTGCTGTTCAATAAAAGGAAATGGAGACTTCTCACTTCCCGCTGTGTGCGCATTAGCACTTTATTGCTAAAGCAGCAGATAAATCAGATTACATGTGTTCATAATGCAAATTATGCTCAGGGCTTTCCAAAATCTTCTTAAAACACAGCACCCCACATTAATCCGGCCCATGAAGAGAAACTCATGTTTTTGCTTGTTTTATTTTTTTGGTTGAAGTTCGTCACTCACTGAGATTATGCCGGTGTAGTTACAGTTGCAGTTGATTTCAGTGATGCAGAGTATATTCAGTTAAGTTTAAATGTCAAAAGTGAAAGTTATCCTGTGGAGTTTTACATCCGGTATTTCTTATCAAAATCAATGTGTGTATCATAAATGAGTCATCAGAAATTTCACAAAGTCGATGATTTGAATAATTTGCAACACATCCATTTACACAGGCTAGCAGTCCTCTTCCTCCCTGGATTGTGCAGAAACAAACAGAAGAAATGTGCATGTCTTCACCCATGTGCTTGTACACATGCATCTCTGTAGAGCACAAGATACTGACAAAACTAAAACAACTCCTCAAACTACCTTTCCCTTCCAACCGGATGAAGTCAGGAGTAGTTTTTAGCTTTGGGCTAAGTTACAGAGCAGTTATCCATGAACCCCAGGGTCACGTTACGGATGACTGACCATCTGCAAATTCCACTTTTTCTGCTTATTAAGTTTACACTGCATGATGAGAAAAACAGGAGCAGCTTTCCTAATGTCGTGTATAATTGTGCTTGCGTATTTCCGACTCAGTTTCACGTCTACTCTGTGTGTCCTTCTGTAACAGCTAAGGACAAGGGAGAGAAGAAACTGTTTGGCTACTCCTTCGTTCCTCTGATGCAGGAGGACGGCAGGACTCTTCCAGATGGCACTCATGAGCTCATTATACATAAGGTAAGTCTTGCATAACCTAAAAGCCAGAGTGAAATTTGAAAACAAAATATTTCCCATGGTTATCCAGTGAAATTGAAAAGTTTTTCTTGTTACACGGGTTGGGATTACACAGCGTACTGTAGATGAATCATTTGTGCTAAATGGCAAAATGTGGTCATTCTGTTATCATGCTGTTTGACACCAAACACCTCACATCACTCCATTACATACATACTGACGGGATAATAAGTAATGTTTACTTGCGTAACGTCGTCAAGCTGTGAGGTTTATTTTAACCACGAGTGAGTGATAATGTAGTAGTCGTGCATGTATAAGAGACAGTCTGTTCTCAACTTGATGCATGTTGTTGCAGTCTCCTTGTCTCTGTATTTAGCAGGACTTTTATTCAATTTTCTGCATTTTACAGATTTTAAGAGACTGAGAGTCATCTTTTCACACATTTTGGGTTTGGCACATCAAAGGACTAAAGCAAATAAAATGACCAGCCTCCTCAGTTAAAAGCTTCTGGAAGACTGTCTTGGGTATAATTCAGAATAATTGCAGACTATGTGCTTTTCCTAAGATGCAGGCGAAGGGTGTGTGCATAATCCTCAAGCTTATAGGGTACATAATAGCATGGAGTGATACATAGTCATACATTTTATTGGCAGTGAGGCAGAAGAGTGACCAAAAGTCTAATTATTTATTCTGCTGTTATCCTACAGTTTATTTTGCCGTCTTTAAAGAAAAACAACTCCTCCTCCTTTTCATTGTCGACTTTTCTCGTGTGTTGCCAGTTTTAGCCCTAACCCAGGTTTGCAAGTTTTAGAGGACAACTCTGGTAGCCTGGTGTGTTCCCACCAGTGAGAGGGGAAAAGGCTCGTTCTAATGCCAGATGGAAGTTGCTGAAAAGCTCAATGAAACTGGCATGGCCTAGTTTCTCCTCAGTCCCAAAATAGACACAGAAGAATCAGACCAAACTGTGTGGTAGCTTTGGAACTCATACGGCCTCAGCTGTGCATTAAGGCTGCACTTATGCAAGCGTATCATCCCAACAGGCTGAATATTTGTCTCTGAACTTTAAGCATGGTTCTAATTGTGCTGTCTCTGTTCTGTGATTGACAGTGTGCCCTAGCTCTATGTGTGTGACTTGTGATTGAAACACAACCTGTGACATTTTTATTCAGTCAATAGAAATAACTCACACAGGATCCTCAAGTGTTTTGGCATTAAAGCAGTGAGTGCAACTGTACTTTAGCATTTTGACAGTATCCTACCGTGCCAGCTCACTAAATGTGTGCTTTTCTTTCCAGTGTGAGGAGAATACCAGCTTGGCAGACTGTACGCGCTACCTGAAGCTGCCATTCTCTAAGGCCAACCTCCCGTCCAACAACCAGACACTGAAAGGCACCAAGGAGTCTTTCTGGATCACCAGCTTTCTCTGCTCCACCAAGCTCACACAAAATGGTAAACTAAACTCAGGGATTGACATTTTGGCCGTTTGTTGAGGTGTGTTTGGTTGCTACGCTCCAACTGTTGTCACATTTTGAAGTACAGGTAGCGGTACATTGCATCTGTACAAGTAGGGTGTGGAAGTAGAGTATTTACAGTAGACTGTAGAAGTAATATTGCCAAACATAGTGATGGGGACCTCAGTAAGACAAACAAAATGGTAAAAAGCCATATGTTTTAGAAAAAAACTGTGAGAGAGTGACAGTTTCTGTGCAAGTGGGAAAGTGGTATTTAAGCCAGCAAGTGTGCGAATAAACCTGTGAATTTTCAGGATGATAGGAATAGCTTCCAGTTTGCTCTTGCTTGAAGAGAGGGATTTGTAGTCGTATTTCGGCATTAGCCAAACATATAGTGACAGAAATATAGTGACTCCACTGAGTTACTGTGCATTCTTTACTAGGCTCTGGTCGCTATTTTGCCAGAGAACCATAAATGCCTAATAAAAAAAACCCCCAACAAATTATGTTAGTGGTAGAATATATAAACATAAAAGCTACAGGCACAATTTAGCTGCAACAGGCTGTTAATGTCCTGAATACGTGATTTTGTTTGTAAATCTATTATAGTAAAGTATTGCAGGGCTTTTGACGAAAAAACTATATTTGACAGATTGATACAAACAGAAGCAGTTGTGCACACAAACACAAATTCACACATAAAGTAGCAAAAAATAAAAGAGACACGCTTCAGGTTGAACAGAATCCAAAGAGACAGCTAAAAGACTTTCTTCTTGAGGCTTATGTTTTATTCATGCATATGTCTGGGGACTCTGGCTCAGGAAAATGACTTTTTATCTACTTTATCCCGCCGCACTTGAAAATGTCATCGTTTGTTTGGATTCAGTAGAGTTTTAGGGCTATAATTGAAGGGTGTGGTGATGCTTTGTGATCTGAGGTGCATATTGCTCTCATAATCCTGCTATTCCTTACAAACAAAAGATATATCTTAATCTCTTCTACTTGTCTTGCCCTTTTCTGTATCTCCTTTGTTTACTAATATTTCTCTGTATCTCCCTCTCCGCGTATCTCTCCAGGTGATATGCTGGACCTGTTGAAGTGGCGAGCCCATCCCGAAAGGATCAACGACAGCCTCTCTAAGCTGAAGGAGATCGATGGCTCGGAGATTGTCAAAGTAGGCGCACAATCAGATTATCAGGCCCAGAATTGCTCCTGCTATTTCGGCATCCATAGCATTGATTGTTTTCTGATGGGATTTCAGTTTAAGTTTAAGTTGAGAGGTAGAAAATGTTCAAAAACAGGAAAGTCACGTGATTTTGAGGTTGCACATCTGTGCCAGTTTGTACAAACTCAGTTTTGTCTCGCTTCTTTTTATAGTTTCTTCAGGACACTCTGGACACTCTTTTTGGTATTCTGGATGAAAGCTCTCAGAGATACGGGCTGAAGGTGTTTGATTCACTGGTAAGTAAGTTGTCTCCCTGATACGGTCATTTTGATGGATCTTTTTGTATTTTCTGTTTCCTCTTTTTGTCTTGTATGTCAGGCATTTTTCATGTACGAGTTTGAGTCAAACACAGAAAACAGAAAAATAATACTAACTGTTGATGAGAGATCTAGTGATGTAACGCTTCAGAGCTTGCTGAACCAATCTCGCTGTGGTCATGGTGCAGTGCGCCGATAGAGCCTGCGATCGATCTTTCTCTGTCTCTACATCAGTCTCACACTGACACATGAACACACTTTCCCCTCTCAGTGTGTTGTTATCAATGATGAAAAGGTCTAGAGAGCTCGTGCAGTCATCAAGTTTCCTTTTTGTGGTTTTGACATCAATCCAACAAGTCTCCCAAGTGGACTTATTCTAAAATAGAAACATGAGGCAATACAAAACAGTTTTAGCTTTTTTTGTTTTATTTTTAGATGATCTGTATATGTAAATATATGAAGTTCAGTTCTTACCACTTTCTCTCATATATATTCATATATTTTCTATCCTGGCAATATATCTGAAATAGGGTAAACTGAATTTAGCTGCATTAATAATACAGTAATTTCTCAATGAGATGTCCCACATGGATAGTAAATTAGCACCTCTCCCCCTCACTACTTCTCCAGGTCCATATCATCAACCTCCTCCAGGACAGCAAATTCCAGCATTTCAAACCAGTCATGGACACCTACATTGAGAGCCACTTTGCCGGAGCTCTGTCGTACCGGTATGTGATGTTTCAGCCTTCACTTCTTACACTTTGGGCTGTACGTGGCTACAGCAGCACCTTGAGCATAAAATATCTACGGTACAGCAAAGAGGTATCACAGGCAGCATGAGAGGCCAATCAAGGTCAGTGCTGAGAGGCAGCTCCACTCAGCTCTGTGCTTTGATTTAGTCAGAACATCATACTGAATAAAAAGGTTATGGTGCCCCCTGGCTGATGAAAAGTAAATTATGAAATTTTGCTGCCTTGTCCTTCCTCTTCCTCTTTTCCTCTTGTCCATCATATCCATACATATACGTACATTCATAACCTCCTGTTCTCACCAGATGTCTTCCTCACACACTGTGTAAGTGCTAAGATACTGTGCTGGTGCTTTCTTTGTTTCTGCTCATTGTATTCACACATAGAGACACACACACACACACACACACACACACACACACATATAATTCCGCTGCCACATCCATCTAATTTAAACTCTGTGATATTGCCTCGTTACAAGTGCCACATGTTAATTAACACACAAACCCTTCTCGCTTATGACTAATCTTTTTTTCCTATAACTACCTTAAGTTATTAATAGGGAACCAAGATGTCATGTAGCTCTGATTAGACGGAGAAAATGCTCTTATTCATTAATCACTGCCTGCCTTCTCTGTCACCAGCTTACTGTTGCATGAAGAGGATGCCTCTCTTGAAATTTCCAACTAGATGCCAAACTTCACCTCTTAAAAAATGCATCTGTCACCATAAGATCATTACTCCTAACTAAAACTTTTGTGTATTTATAAAATGTTGGAAAATGACTGGTAGGATGTTCTCAGAAATCCATTTAAACATGGTGTGATGTGAACTGTGTTTCATTTTAAAGTGCTGCATTGCCTCATCTGTACTGCATCCTGTGGGACAGACTGCGCTATGTAGTTAGAGGTAAATGGTGAATCTGTGTGTGTGTGTATGTGTGTGTGTTCTCTCTAGGGACCTGATCAAAGTACTGAAATGGTATGTGGACCGCATCGTTGATGCAGAACATCAGGATCACATACAACAGGTGCTCAAGGTCAGTAATTTGGTGTCCCACACACGTACAGGACACACAGAGTGAATCCGCTGTCTTAGTCACACAGTGCACACATACCTTGTTACAACATCAACACAGATGCATCTGGAAATAAAAACCAACTTGCAGACTCTCACAGAAATCTCCCCATCATCAGTGAATACATCTCACCACCATTCATTACTCCACTACTCTGTCTGTTAAGCTTCAACAATTTAAATCAGCAGAAAGACAGCGGTGCTGCGAATCCACATCATAATATTCTAATCACTCGTGCACATACTCGTGATAGATTTATGATTCATGCATGTGTTCTGCACTAGAAGCAATGTTACAGCATCATGCTCAGAGTGATAGCAATAAATGTGTCTGAAGGATTTGTTGTATAATCAACTGATTATTGTTAGACTATCTACGGCATTTATTTTTTAGCAAGAATGTGAACTTTAGAGAACTTTGTGTTGTGTTTCTAATAAAGAAACAGAAAAAAACAATAAGCAGATCACTTTGAAAGTAGCCACAGATACAGAAACAATATTTTAACTGAATTATTCTAATTCAGTTTTTGTTTACCTACTGAACACTGTGTTTAAAATATGACTAATATGATTATGTCTAATAGAAGGTTCCATATTTGAGAGGCTTGAACAAGCACTTGAAGTGTACTTCACTTTGTGCTTTCAGTGAAACTTTGGATGACTTATACACTGTACAATATTAAATATTGCTGTTCATTGTCCATTTTTTTACTGGAAAGGGACCACTAGCAAATAGTAAAAGATTTTTCTTTCTGTCCTACAGGCTAGCGAGTACATCTTCAAGTACATTATCCAGTCTCGCCGGCTCTTCTCATTGGCCACAGGAGGCCAGAACGAGGAGGAGTTCAGAGTCTGCATCCATGAGCTCTTCATGTCCATCCGCTTTTTCCTCTCACAGGAAAACAACGGCACGACAGCTGTTGCGCAGACACAGGTGTGTGGTGCATTTGTGCCTGTGTTTGTGTCGAGAAGTGTTTGATATGCGCGAACATGTCTCAGTTCCTGTGTGCTTTTATGCGTCTTTACCTGCATCTCTGTGTGTCTGGAAATGTGTGAGTCATTGCCTGTTGGCGCATGTGCGCTGCGTTATGTTTTCTTTCTCAAGGATTCCTGTTAATGCAGTTGTGATAGGTGAGAAATTGGCTGTAATTGAATTTCACGCTGCCAGAGGGTCTGGAGTTGCAATAGGAATTTCTGTGGCAGCTTTTCCTTTTCTAGTGGGAGGTCCGCACAGCATGGCAAAACCAAAACAAACAAGCTAAAGACGCCAAAGATAATCCCAATTACACACCAGAAACAACTGCTTGTGTGGTTGTAATTGTCTTTTAAGAGAAGCATTTGTATTTTTGCCTCCACAGTCTGTTTTATAATGTTCCTTTTCTCATATCTCTCTCTTGCATTCTTTATGTCCTCCTCCTCTTTCATCGCTTTTCTTGTTCGGCTGTTCTGTATTGTCACTTGCCTATTTTAGTTTAGTCATTTATAGTCATGCACACTTGTAATCGAATCTGGGGATGCTCTCAGCAGTCAAGTCAGATAAATGTGTTTTTATTTTTACCAAGTATAATGATAATTTTGTTCCATTATTTCCTTTGTGTTCACCCTACCCATGTGAATCTCGATCACGTTTTGTTGTAGCATTAGGTTTTCTTTTCACAGCTCATTTGAACAATTTTAACAATCTGCTCAAGAGACTGATAAAAAGGGTTTTTTCCATCAAAACCAGTCTTGTTTAAAGCCCTACAGTTATTTTTCACAGTCGTGATAATATTCTCATATTCTCATTTTAAAGGCATGAGATTATTAGTGTAGCATTAGCTATTCAACGTGTGCCCTCTCTCTGCAGTCTGCTAAGCTCTGCTTTGCCCCTTCACTGACTTCTGATCACAACTAATCTGTATTCTCAGCACAACAATGGTTGTGGGAGGGTGCAGGTCAGGCTAATGTTAATCCCAGTTAATCTGCGACACGTGGCACACACTGAGTAACACACACATGTATTCAATAACAACAAAACTGTACACACCTAAGCATTATGTTGGATCTTTAACGCCTCTGTCTGTTGGTCAAGTAACACAGGCCCCTACAGTTATGTCTGAGTTAGTGATTTCCCACAAAAAGCATGTAAAAATAACTCATATCATAAAAACATAAAACTCCTTCTTGCTCCATCTACAGTCTCAAAAACACCTGTGACATTGGAAGAAGGTGCTGCTGAAAAATGGCTTCTATCTTCTGCTGACCTTTCTATGATAAATGAAATTAAAGAACAGAAAAAATGAGACACTGCACTTGACAGGAAGAAAGAGCATCAGACTGAGAACAACAAATAGTGACAGACAGCAATACCGGTGGACCAGGCCAATATAATCCACAAAAATCCCAGACTGCCAGGGATTCCAACCAAATTCAGTCTAGACCAGAGACTCTTGACACAATATTAAAATTAATATGCTGTTTTATAATATCTGTTTTCCGAACAGAACAGCTTTCCATTAACACCTATATAAAACTTGGAGCATATTGGTATTCTAAGAGTATCTGTTCTCTCTACATGTAATTTGTAGCTTTTGAAAATGCTTCAGTGTACAAACATTGTGCAAATGTTTGATTCAACATCCATAAAATATGATTCAAGATTGCTCCTTTCTGCTTAGGCGGTGTTCCTGCGGACATTTCCGGCTGTTTATGGTGAGCTGTTGAAGATCTTCACAGTGCGGGAGGTGGCCGGCTTTGTCAGGGAGACACTGGGCAGTCTGCCCACCACTGTCCATGCTGAGTGCCCCCTGGAGGCTGTCAAACTGCAGTGCATTGCCAAGACTGTGGAAAGCCAGCTTTACACAAACCCAGGTAAGATATGGAAGATATGCACACAAACAGGTGCGCTGTTTATGTACACTTTGATATGCATAAATAATTAAGGTTTGTAAACGCACTGAAAAACCCAACATAGAAAAAAGTCTGAGCAAATAACACAAAAAAGATCCTTGCATACAAATGATTAACATAAAGAAACAACCTGCACAATACATGGCGCAGAGGGAAACAAACGACTAGGTCCATCCACAAAATGCTGAAAATGATCAGTAATATTTTGTATGTTAATCTTGCAGCGTATACACACTGGCTACTAGTCCACATGAAACTGTTTGGTTGTGCACTTCTGCAATGCAGTCATTTGAGAACACACCTTGGCTAATTGTTACCCTATAGTACAATTAACTCCATGTCATTAAATTGTTCTTAATAAAACTGTACACTGAAGGTAATTACTAAGCCAGTGTTGTGTTTTCAGCATGCTCCCGAAAGGCTATGTTTAATAAGAGATATATCCCGTGTGCAAATCACATTAAAGCAAATGCACCTAATTAAATTTAAACGCAGTTTGCTCATTAAAGTAAAACAACAAGGAACCACCAAATGAATAAATGCTGTTCTTGTTATTCTTTTCATCATTATGTCCTTGATGTCTGACAGGTCTGTGTGTTTGTGTTACAGAGTCCCGATGCATCCTTTTGCCAGTGGTGCTCAGAGTCCTCCAGGCCCACATGCAGGAGCAGAGAGACCTGGTCATGTGTGCCAGCATCCTCACCAGCATGCTCTCCCTTATCAAGAAGGAGGAAAACAGCACAGCAGTAAGTATTAGTGATAATTAGGTTTCATTATACTGTACCTGTATAAGGCCACCTTGTGATTAAAGGAACATTTCGACCTTTTGGGAAGTACTTTTATACATGTTCTTCCTGAGAGTTAGATGGAAAGATATTGGTCGTCCAACTCCACTTTAACGTCACAGTGTCCTGTGCGGTTGCACTGAATTCCCCCTGCTATTGCACAAGACTATATAAGAGAATTATCATCATAACAACTGGAAAATAACCTCAAAGGAAGTCAAAGCTAGTGGAATTAGTCTTAAGCAATTTCCTCGCCAATACATTGCAATAGCAGATTGCTTTGTTGTGTGTATATGGTCAATTAGTCTTGGTAACAGGGACACTGGAAGCCGTGCGCTCCAGTAATGATTCCCATCAATTTAGTAATGGGCATTGTCGAAGTGGCAGTCGCTTCGAGCTGTGTGCATTTGCATTTGTATGATTTTTGTGTGTATCAGATTGGGTTGCCTGGCTTGCATTGTTTGCTACCAGAGGGGTAAAGGCCCCCAGTACAGAACACACACACACACACACAGGCTAGCACTGCATGTAAAGGGAAGTGACAGCAGTGGCAGCCAAAGTGCCAGTCTAAGGCTTCTTCTCATTATCGCTCTGTCCAAAACCTGTCTGTCTTGTCAAGGGTAGAGACTACACACGCTCTCAAACCCACACATATACACACCAGTTTATCCTTCACTCTCTTTGGGTTGCTTTGATTCCTTTAACCATCTCTTTCGCTTTTATATCTTCATCTATGTGAACTTCATCGTCTTCTATGTGGACGTCTTATACCCATACTTGTTTAAGACTCATTAAAACCAAAATGAAAGTAAGATTACAGGATAAGAGGTACAGACCTTGGCTCAGAGGCATAATAACGTCAGATGTCGATCATGGTTCAAGGTAGTGCTGCCAGAAAAATGCTACTAGAATTCGAATAAGTCAACTTTAAGGGAACATTCATGTATCTTTAGAAGCAAAATGGAGTCATACTTTGAATTTTAAGTATTACCCTGACATTTCAGATTCACATTTTGGTCTTTCTTTTCACTGAAAGTGAAGTGTTTCATTCAGTGTCTTTTTTCTTCTTTGTGTAGGAACCTGTAGTGTCTGAGGAGGTGGAGTTAATTGTGGAAAGCCTGCTGGGAGTTTTACTGAGAACCATCCTGGAAATTAGTAATCGGCCCCAGTCTGCTGGACCTACTATGAGACTACAGTTCCAAGATGTCACTGTACGTGTGGTTTACCATGTACACTACAGTGTGTGTGTGTGTGTGTGTACGTGTGCGTGTGTGCTTACCACTGTAAATTGTTTAGGGATTTAACAAAATGTGCAAAAGTAATTATAGATTTTTAAATTGAGTTGCTGCTGTGGCGACTATGATTCCACCAACATTATTAACATTAATGACAATAATTAACATTTATAGTACAAGACAGCGTGAAGGTGGAATGATCATGTGGATAATAATGAGATTGTCATCATCATCATTGTCGTAGAGACTTAAGGAAGGGTTTAGGGTTGTTCCACTTGTAATAGATTTCTCCTAATGTCGCTGCATTTCCTACCAGTTGCCAATAGAGGTTAATAAAGGACATACTGTAGATTATAAACAAATTAAAACTAAGGCTTCCTTTTCTAATTCCTACAATGATGGATGCACAATGCCATCATTTTTTTGTAGCTCCGTTTGTCTTTTCTGAATTTCTAATTTGTCCTCCCCATCCACACCTACCATACACACCAAACTTGACAAGTTGACTATTTTCTACTTAAATGTGGACCTAATCATACATACACTTCTTACAATTACAAGTTAGTTTTATGTCTTGGTATTTAGTAATAACTGTTCAGTATAGGTGATTATTTGATTCTAAGAAAGTGTTTTACAGCATTAATACTGGTGACCAGATGAACTATACTTTTTTTTTTTTTTTTTACACCTTGTACCTCCAGGGAGAGTTTGTGGCTTGTTTGTTGGCACTCCTGCGACAGATGACTGACAGACATTACCAGCAGCTGCTGCAGGCATTCAGCAGCAAAGACGACCTGAGGGTAAGACCACCACATCCATCTTTCTCTCTCTCTCTCTACATCCATCTGTCTGTGTGGATCTGAAGTGGCAGATTATATAGTGTTATGTTTTTGACTACCATCTACACTAAAGAACGGCAGTAATGTAACCCCCTGTGTCATTTATT
>JAUBNQ010000015.1:6471104-6502401 GCA_032353495.1 Ctenopoma kingsleyae | reverse complement strand
CTGCTTTCAGTTTTAAGTTAAAACCATTTTGCAGTGATGGTAACACAGCTGAAGACATGAATCTTTTCATGAAAAAGATGGTAAAGCCTATGTGTGTCCAAACTTTTGGCTAGTAGTAGTATCTATATAGATATAGATATATCCATATATCTATATCTATATATATAGATATATATCTCTAAAAGCCAGATATGAGAGAGTCTAATTCTGATATCTAATAAGTATAATTTCCAAAATATAAAATGATTGCCTTAATATTTCTTTGCAGAATTTTAATAACGTATTGCTTGTTCCTTGTTGCTTACAGGAAATAATATGTTAGCATAGAAACTGTCAATGTTTTATCTTTTCCTGCTAATACAAGTCTGGTGAAATCTTTGTCCTTTTATTAAGACTTTTTAAAGAAATATAGACTAGTTAATATGTCCTGTTGAAACATATTTATTGCTTTCATTTTATTGTCAGTCCGCTTGCCTAATTGGTTTTCTTTACTGCAGCCATCTGCAATAGCACCTGTGTGTGTAGGCTGATGGATAAGAAGTCACTGCTAATCAGCTGCTGAACTACTGTATATTATTGCACCTCTACCATGCAATAATCCATCACTTTCAAATTTTGTCCTTATTTGCATCTCCAAACTCTTTAATTTTCCTAATTGCTTTTGCTCTCTCTTTTGTGATTGTTTATGTCTTTGATCGTCCACTTTTCCTCTCAGAACTTCTACAAAACGGAGTTGAACAAAGAGGAGATGTATATCCGCTACATTCACAAACTGTACGACCTTCACTTGAAAGCACAGAACTACACAGGTATGCCTACAGGAATGACCCTAACATATAGTGTGTGTGAGTGTGTGGGTGATATATCATTGTAGTCTGTATGTCTGTATGATGAGATACTGGAATGGCCGGTCATCCTTACAGCCCTTTCATGTTTTTATCCTTACAGCACTTTATGTCTGACACAGATCATCATGTTTTTCCAGAGGTATATGATATCTTCACTATTTCTCTATGTTTGTTTGTGTCACAGAGGCGTCATACACCCTGCTGCTGTATGATGAGTTATTGGAATGGTCAGACAGGCCTCTAAGAGAGTTCCTCAACTACCCCATGCAGAGCGAGTGGCAAAGAAAAGAGTTTCTGCATCTCACTATCGTCCAGAACTTCGACAGGGGCAAGGTGAACTTGAACACATGCCTTGTTTAGCAGTTTCTTCTGTCTTCTATAGCATACTGTATTTGCATAACGTGACTTTGAACTTGACTGTTATTCAAAAACAAGACTGTTCTACCTGTCAGCTCTTTTGTAGCACACCGCAGGGGTACATGAATGCAGACTGTTTTATTTTTTATTACAAACTAGCTTTCCCTAGTTGTCCCTGTTGCTCACTGGATCTGGCTGTGTAAGAAAAGTCAATAAAATGAAAAAAAAAGACACTTATTTTAAAATACAAAAGAAACACTCATGATTTTTTTTTTCATGTCAGTGAATGTACAACGCGACTGTGAAACATGTCATGTTCTCAATCTTACTGAGAATACTATTTTGCCAAAGTTATACCCAGCAGCTGATTAGTTGAGCAGCATTCATAAGAGACAGGCAGGGCAGCAAACATAGGTGTCAGTAATGGTCAAACATTTGATTTGTACGTGTTGTACTGTGACGTCAACATGACCTCCTAATCAGATGAATGCCTGGCAGATGTAATTAAACCAGGATCCACATTGTTGCACAATATCCTACATCATTCCATGATGAAATCATTCCAGCATAAAATGTATTGCTGGTACTGGTTTTAGTAAAGAATGAACTGTGAGACTGGCAGCTTAAACGGACTTCACAGACCATGCTTTGTTTCTATTACTGAGGAAGTATATTTTTGTGTTTCATCCTCCCTCCCCTTCCTTCTTCTGTTTATATCTTCTTATCCTAACTACCATTGCCATTGTTCTGCACTCTCAGGAAAATTTACATTATGAAAAGTCTCTGAACTACAAAAAAACACTCAAGCATCAGTGATAAAATAACATTGCTCTATGGAATCATTAAAACTGCTCCCCTCGTTACTCATAGTGCAATTTGCCTTCACATTCACGAGCTTTGCCATCTGCCGGTACTGCCGCACAGGGATTAGCAGGCAGCAGGAAAGGAAAGCTTTTCATTTAATTAGCAAGATGGCTGGGTGGGTGCTGCATGTACCTGCATGAAGTTATATTTGACTACATTGTTGACTCACCAGTGCCACCCAGTGGAGTCAGGTTAGCAGCACCACTGCAGAGCAATTCATTCAGTTTAATAAACCTTTTTATTCATATAAACTTGTCTCAGTTAAACAGAGAGGCATGAGGGTCCTTTATTTTTGTTTTGCTGTCAGAACACAGTGAAAATAAGGTTTAATATATGTGTGTTTTGTCTCTGCAGTGTTGGGAGAATGGCATCATCCTGTGCAGAGAACTGGCTGACCAGTATGAGTCTTACTATGATTACAGGAACTTGAGCAAAATGAGGGTAAGTTGTCCGTAGATCCATTCTGTGTTGGTTCAGTCAGAAAAACTAAAGAATCATAGAAAGTAACTTTATTCAAGTTATACATCTGTATATTTATCTGTATCTATCATTGTTTTTTCTTGAAAGATGATGGAAGCCTCTCTTTATGACAAGATTATGGACCAGCAAAGATTAGAGCCTGAATTCTTCAGAGTCGGGTTTTATGGAAAAAAGTTTCCTTTCTTCTTACGGGTAATGAGATCTCCATATTCTCTCTGTCACATGAATAACAGGTCGAGTAACACTTCAAAGAAGAAATAGACTTGCAGGAAAAAAATTTACTTTTCGTGTATAAGGCTCTGCCAGTGTGAAGTGACATTCAGCAAGTCTTATTCAGTTCCATTTAATGATGTAACAGGCTCTGTCCTTGGTGGAGTATGCAGATGAGGCTGCAGTTGCAGCGCACCACCACTAGATGTCAAACTAACCCCACGCTGTCCTCTGCAGAATAAGGAGTTTGTGTGCCGCGGCCATGACTATGAGAGGCTGGAGGCTTTCCAGCAGCGGATGCTCAATGAGTTTCCCCACGCCATCGCCATGCAGCACGTCAACCAGCCAGACCAGACCATATACCAGGCAGAGGCACAGTGTATCCTTGGCTATAGAAAGGCACATATACAAAATACATTCCCACAAGCATCGACACATGAATCTGTTCTAAGCAGATGCAGCCAAATGTGTGAAAATACATCCAAACAGACAACACCACGGGACAGTAAATACATAGGTATATTTAAGTACTACTTATACTACTAATACTTACACATAACATGCTTTGTGTTAACACGCACACACTTGTCTGTAACGATGGACATACGACCACACTGTATGCAATATCATGCTTGGCCATACATGCTTAAACACAAACCCAAAAGCCACATTTTTAACCTGTTTTAATGGATTTACTCATTAAAACGTCTTCAGACAGTGTCCTCTTGCTCACTATAATCTAAATGAGAGCAGCTCTAAATTGATAAAAATATTGATATAACATTCATCGGAGTTTCCTCAGTTATTACGATGCACTGATTGCAATCAGGTTTTTAAGCAGGAGTTAGTCCTCGTGGGAGTTTGTTCTGGATTTACACCTGGTTACCCTCTAACTGGTAATTTGGCTGTAAACAGCCAGGCCAGACTCAGGATTAAAAATATTACTGCAACCTTGCAGGCGTATGTACTGTATATATACATCTACAGCTCTACAATTAATATTTTTACAAAATCATGCTGTGTGTAATAATCAAAATCATGCTGTAAATAAACATCAGTACACAACATGCTCTGTTAAAGCTGCTAATACAACATGGTTGACTTCATGAAACTAAAGCTAACTTTAAGTAGAGTTACGGTATTAATAATATAGTAATTTAAGTATCCATGCAATATGGGAGTCTTTAATTATTCACGCTAATGTATGGGACAACACTTGGCCTGTATAGAGGGAGCGAGTTGGCAGACCAATGGCATAATGACAAAAAGAATGAAGAGACTAATACTAAAGGATACAGCCAGAGGATTAAAAGACATGTTTAAGTTATACAGTATTCTTACAAATAAATAGTCATTCTCTTAAACATTAATGAGTATGAATGTGTTTATATCAGTTGTCCTAACTCATATTTCTTTGTTAAAGTTGCTCATCTGTGCAAGGTTTGCTCCTGACAACAGTGAGGCTGAGTAATGCAGAAAACACTGAATCACTTCCTGGTCCTCTGTCCTCCTCCGCTCCTTCCACTGACAAGTCTATGCTTGTTTTTCTCATGTATGATACTGTATGTATGATTTCTGTTTTTGTTTTTTATCTGTTAAGTTGTGATTCTGTGTGATTTTCTTGTCTGTTGGCTGTGTTTTAAAGAGCATTGTTTTCTAGATGTGTGATTTTAAGGCATCCATATTTTAGCTTCAGGTACAGTTTTGGTCCTTACTAGTGTTTTCTTTGCAGGGCGTTGTTTCCATGAGGGTGTAAATAAAAGTGTGTATGATCTTTGACTTGGCTAATAAAACACGAGTGATACTTACCTTCAAGCACCCTCACACAGCCACTGACTTTACCATCCTTCAAACCCCTGCCTATGAGCGTGTCCTTGTCACCTGTGTGTGAATGAATAGGCAGTTCCCATGTTCTTTCAGGTCACTGATGAATTCTGCAGTGCTTACCTTTGCCCCTCTCTCTTGCACTTTCCTTAACTTCGGGTGCTTCCAGACCTGCAGATCTACGCTGTTACCCCCATCCCGGAGAGTCAGGATGTGCTGCAGAGAGATGGAGTACCTGACAACATCAAAAGCTTCTACAAGTTCAATCACATCTGGAGGTTCAGATATGACCGGCCCTTTCACAAGGGAACCAAAGACAAGGAGAATGAGTTCAAGGTATGGAGGAAGAAAGAGAAATTGACTAAAAAGAGAGGTGAATTTAGACAGCCACTCACACATGAAACACAGCCTGTAGACACATCCTACATGCAGCAAGGACAGTGTCATGTAGACGTTTTTCTAGATTTAGAAAAAAAAAATTGCTCCACAGAAATCGTTGATTTTGTGTGAGATAAGCTATTAAAAAATGAACTTATGGCTTCAAAACGTCACGCTATGGAATATTGAATATTGAAATTTAAATTATACAGTTATGGTGATTAGCATTGTTCCACTGCAGGCTGACTTCTCAACCTTGTTCATCGATCGGCGGCCTGTGTAGGCAGTCATAGTTTGAACCTCCACTCAGGTATCAGTCTGTGTAGAATGAATGTTTTATTCATCATGACCCTTGTATCAGTAATTATACTCAGAAACTCTGGGACCAGTCTGAGCTTCATACAACTTTGCAAAAATAAACTCTGTGCAGCTACACACACATCACAGAGACGCTGATATTGGGTGTCAGTATTAATACACATATGCACACATGTTCCATGCAGTCATTTCCTCTCAGTTCCATCAATGCTATTTGCACAAATGTAATCATAATATCTAATTTCCATCAGATATCTCTAATCATCAGGTGAGAATAACTTGTTTGATGGACTATGGTGACATGAGTCTGCAGCACCCAAGTTATGATCTCTCATAATAGAAGTAAAATAAAAATAAAAAATCAAGAAGTTTCTATTTGCAAAAGAAAAAAAAAGAAACTGTTTGCAGAAAGGTCAAGACTTTTCTTTTTGTCAGGTTTTACTCTCAACTTTCTGATTGTGAAGTGTAACACAGGTTTTTTTTTTTTCCAAGTGGTGTTCAGGTGGGTTACTTGGCCTTAAAGAGCATAAAATCAATAAAGGGCATCAGGGTTCTGTAGTGAGACGGAAGACCCTTCTTAAACCTGAGGACAAAGAATCAATAGCACTTGTCAGCACTCATCTGCTCTGCTGTAGTGTCCTTGAGCAAGACACTGGATTCTAAATGAGTCTATTAGCACCTGAATATCTTCAGTCAACTTTTTGTCCATCCAGTAAACTGCTGGATGGATAAACATAAAGGGCAGATTATTGATAATAAAACGGTCAATACTTTCATTCAATGTTGAATATTATTTATTGACTTTAGTTTTTAGATGAATCAGTGGATGTTGTCAGTAGTTTTCTTTTTTTTTTCTCTAACCAGCAGTTCAAATCAAATTTATAAAGATGGTAAACAGAGCAGCAGATCCTCTCATTTGAGAAGCTAGAACAAGTAGTTGATTAATTGTGCAGGTGAAATTGTAAACAAAACTTATATTCCTTTTTTCCTTCCTTTTTGCTTTAGTTCTTTAATTGTAACAGTATGCTTCTTTTATCCTTTATGATATTAAGGATCTTTGGGGTTGTGACTGGAAAAACTTTGCTCTCTTTTAGGTTAGGCGACTTGTGACGGACATTTTTCAATAAATCAGTTTATCAAGAAAAACAGATTCGTTGATAAACAAAGAGTAGTTGCACTCCTAAAATGTTTGATTTGTATTATTTGTCTTTTGATTTATTAATTACTTTACATTTTAACTGATCAGTATAGTAGGAAGCTAAAAATGTTCTGTTTTAAAGTAGAGTACACAACAATTATCCTCTAACTGCCGAGAGTTTGTCGGGTTCCATGTAGTTTACATGTTTACTACAAGCATACTGTGAACATTAATGTAGACATTCCATTGTAGTATCTTTATCTTTTATGTTAATTGCCTACACTTTACGTAGTTTACATGCTGTCAGAATGACCTTGCAGGAAGTTGCCATATTGACAAACTTGCTGGTGATATGAGAAATAAGACTTGACATCTAATCTACACCTAAAAGTGCGTGTTTCACAGTAGGTGTTTTTATCGAGCTATGTATCTGTAATTAAATTGTCTGCTGTCTGCCACAGGCAGAGTGCATGTGTGCATCAAGCATAAGTAGCTAGTGATTTTTTTTTATGTGTTTAGCAATCAGCTAATACTCATGAGGATATTGTGTGCCACTGCAGAGCTTGTGGGTGGAGAGGACAACCCTGACTCTGGTCCAGAGTCTTCCAGGCATCTCCCGCTGGTTTGAGGTGGAGAAGAGAGAGCTGGTGAGTGAAGATAGAACTGCAACACACACTCATCTCACACAAGGGGTGCTACAATACATTTTTATTTTTCTGGTTGCAATTTACTACCAATATCCAAGTATTGATCCTGGCTATTACATTGAACAATAATAATGACCTAGGTCATGGGTTTGGGGCTATTGGACACATTTCATTTCCTCCATTGAACAGATTGAATGTTGTGCTTAAGATCAAATTGCTTTGCTTTGATTATCGGCATGTCCAGTTATTTTGGAATGGATTTTTTTATTGGGATTTTTTTCCAATATTTGCTCTGTATTTTCAACCTGGAATCACTATCATATTTCAGTCCATTCCCACACTGGGTTACACGTAAATCCCCTCAAAAGCTCTCTGTCTTGGATCTCCTTATTCACATCTCTTAGGTGTGGGAGGATTTTAAATGCTGTTTTGTCCAGCATATGCAAAACATAACACATTGTCTGCCTCTGTTGGTCTAAGCGCATATTCTTTACTGCATAGCTACTGAGCATGGTGTGAAATTGTGGATTGTGAACGCAGTGTTATTCTATGGTGGTTAGGCAGGGTTGTCGCATAAAAAATACAGAACTGGCAAAGGCTCTATTAGGAAGAGGATTAAGCTTTGTGGGAGACAGAGACAGAGAAGAAGAAATGCAGGATGAAGCAAAAAAGAGTTTTTATGAATCCCTGAGTAAACACAAAAGTAACCATATGTTTGCAGTAAAATGCTTCATGCTTGTATGTCTGTATATATTTAAAAATCTTTCAGCTCATTGTTTTGGTTACACTGTCTGCATTTGTTTGACTGCAGTAGGCAGTATTTCTCTGTAAAGATGCTCTATGTGCTACCTTGCCAGCACTAGCGAACATGGTGGAGTATTGGGCACTCAGGCTCAGTCCTCTGGCTTTTTTTTTTTTAACGTGTAGTCTTTAAGCCAAACTGAGATAATCCAATTAATTTATCAGGTTATGTTCTTTCAGCTTTCAGACTATAAGAAAGCTCTCTTGCAGTATTGAAGTGTTGCAGAAGTGTGCCCTTAAAACACTTACATTTCCTATCACCTCCCTCTTTGTAGGTGGAGGTAAGCCCGCTGGAGAATGCCATCGAGGTCATAGAGAACAAGAACTTACAATTACGCACATTGATCACCCAGTGTCAGAGCCGGCAGATGCAGAACATCAACCCCCTCACCATGTGCCTCAATGGGGTCATTGACGCCGCTGTCAACGGGGGACTGGCCCGCTACCAAGAGGTATGGATGGATATGTGGAGGATAGGGTTGGAGGGTTTTAGAGACTGAGGCAGGAGTGGGGAGCGCTGACATATGGATTGTCTAATGATGCATGAAGGTGGATTTTAGTGAAGAGATGTATAGACAGAGAACACTTTGCTGAGGGAGGAGCAGATGAACAGATGGATGGATGAATGGATGGATGCATGAATGGCTGGGTAAAGGTTTGATGGAATGCATAGCTGAGTGGAGAGCAGGAGGGGATGGAAGCAGGAAAATGAGATGGATGGTGATGTAAGAATGAGTTGATAGATGGGGGGGTTTGGTCAATAGATGGATGGATGTGAGGAGAAAGAAAGGTCAGGTCAAAAAATGGCAGCTAGAGGAGTGGGAGGATGGAGTATAGAGAGATGGATGACTAATAATGGCTGAATGAATGAGATGGGAGTGGTTATGCAGTTTTATTACTATTATACAGTGAAGTGGTAACAAATGAACAGGCTGGTAGAAAAAAATTGAAGCTAGTCAATTTCACTGACGAACACTGGCATCTACTCCTTCTCCTAAAGCTCTTCGCCAAGAGACAATTGTAGGATAACAGTGTGATACAAATACTGAACCAGAAAGAGCACAGTTCCAAGAAAAACACAACTAAAAGTCTACTCTAGAAACTGTGTGGACTCTGTGTTGCATAGTAACCACCCTTTTCTACTGGGAGCATGGATGTGGTGCATGTTCATGTTTATGCATGTGTGTTTGTGTGGGTATATACCATTTAGATGTGTGTGACTGTGTACTGAGTTTGTGCAGAAAAGCATACCTCTGTGAAGAAGTAGCTTATTAAGGTAGGTAGGACACTTGATAGAGCTTTCCAACATTATAGCCATTATTTTGTTAGCAAAATTATTTTCATCTTTTAGTACACTGTATAAAACAGCACTTGCTACACCGTGGGCATGGCCATGCACATATTTCTACGCCAGTGTGAATGTAGAAATTATTTATCTCTGGGTAAAATTGACTACAGTTTTCCTTTGACCATTTCTGATTCGTAATTTGACATATTTAATTTTCTTTGCACCAGGTGGACACAGATAGAGCTGCATTTCTGCAGCAAACACATTGCCACTCATGTTAACACTCATTTTTTCTTTGTAGAATATTGTATTCATTGTCCCACAGAGAACATCTATAAATCTTTAAACTTCACAGTGTAATGTCGATTGACAACTGTGGAAGTATTCTTTGCTACAAATGAATGAGAAATTGCCATTATTGATATAACATATTAGTATGAAACCCTTGAGGGGGAATGCTGTCTGATTTATTTCCCCTCCCCTCAGCATTCTTTCACTAATTGGACTTTTTTAATGATTAACTGAGCAACTCCATGGCGACATCTTACTCCCTGCATCCTGACGAGAAATGACATGCAGCATCTCTTTAGTATTACTACAGTGGCACTAATGCATATAAATATAAGTATGAAAGAAATATATAACGTTAACGTTTAATTTTTTATCCTTCTCTGTTGCATGGTTTAATAAGAGATACATGTAATATGTACAGTGCACACTAATATATGTTAGGTTTGTAAAGATTGCCGTCTGAGCATGTTTGTCACGAATAATAATATTCTTAATTTGATTAAGCGCTAATAGTCTACACTCCATAGTCACATTCATTCATTTATATTGATCTAGGGGTGTGTGTGTGCTTGTTTCTGCTTATATGTCAAAGCAGCACTGACAATTTTTTGCCTTTATCTCATCTCTCATCTGGATCTATCTCTTTGGAGATAGACAGCTGTGTCCTTGAGAGAGGAATTGCGCTAATCTTCTTTTTTTTTTTTGTGAACTTCCCCTTTACCTTTCAGTCCCTTTATTTTGGGTTTACTGTGGCAGATTTAATAGCAGATTGTGAGCAATGTATTTCATTGGCTTGCTACCTTTCCTCTTCTCCTCCTCTGTGTACTGTGCTCCACATTGAAAAGGATTTGCCATAATGTGGGACACATCGCATCATGTTGATGGCAGTGCAAACAGTGAGGATCTGACATTTAACGTATGGATGCAGCACAAACCTTTGTCATCATTCAAAGGAGACAGGGTGTTTTTTTTCTCTTAATGGTTTCTGCTTTGAAGGAAATGTCTGTGAAAGTGAATAGAAGGCTTAGTTTGTAAGCCTTAATCAACAAGTATGATCTTTCTGATAATTCACGATGCAGAGTTTTTACAATCTGTGACCAAATGACTCCCCAATCCAACACATTCACCACAGAGAATCTGTTTTTAGCTGTTTTATATCTTGCTTGTCCCTGAACTTGACATTAATATCAAAACACAAAATCTCAAACAGGACTATTTCACCTCACTTGAGCTGGATGTTAGTTTGCTCTGTTTGCATATTTGCTCACTTTGTTGAATTTGCATGAATATTTTTTTAAGGATTCAACAAAATAAAAAAATAAAAAAATGTGTGGACACTAATTCACTGTGTCAGCCCAGCGGGGATTCAGGTAACACTGCGGTGCAAGAAAGCACTACTGCCTCAGCTCCTGGTGTGAGCATAACAGATGTTCTGCATTTTGTCTCCACACAGGCCTTTTTCGTGAAGGACTACATTATGAATCACCCTGAGGATGGCGAGAAGATTGGGCGACTGAGAGAACTCATGTTTGAACAGGTTTGTGAGAAGTGGTAAATATAGCAGTGTATAAATGGTAGAGTTTATCCTCAATATGTGTTTAATATGCAAAAAATAATAATAATAAAAAGATTTTACCGCAGACATTTACATAACAGCATGTTTATTCTCTAACATTTAAACAGAAAGATTTAGTGATGCTGATGAAAGCTTCAGGACAAACAAGTACCTTGCGTTGTTTTATCAATTTATAATACTATTCATTATGTTATTTAGCTTAGTGCTGAAATCTTGTTTTTCTTTTTAAAAAGTGATGTTAACCAGCTTTGATTTCACTTTTCAGGCACATATTCTGGAGTATGGCCTCGCTGTGCACGAGAAGTTTGTTCCCCAGGACATGAGACCTCTCCATAAGAAGCTAGTGGACCAGTTTCATCTGATGAAATCCAGTCTGGGCATACAGGTAGGCCAGAACAGTAGATACTGTATAATGCAGTCAGTGCCTCTTAAAGAATGAATTTCAAAGACTTCATATTAGTAGATTAATGAGGGATTCAAATTTCAAATTAAATAGTTATTTTAGTTGATGACAATAAATCATGTATTAGGAAGATTCAAACTATCCCATTTGTGTAATATCATTTTCCTCAAATCATTAACTGAAGTCTTTTATGGAAGCTCACTCTGTATGTGACAATAGAAACCAACCGCTGTGTTTAGGGACTTCCAACTGAATGACCCCCTTAGTTCTCCGAGGCGAAACCCACCCCTCATTAAGCACACTTCCTTCATCTGCAATTGTGTGTGTTTTATTTACATACCTCACGCTGGCACAGAGAAGAATTTAATAATGTGAACTTCCTCTTCTCCAATTTTACAACCCCAGGAGTTTCCTGCTTATGTGCGCGCCAGCCCAGTCCACTTCACCAATGGAAGCCCAAGACCGTGCAGGAACTCTGTGCCCAACATCATTAGCCCAGACGGTGGCAGAGGGGTTGCCAGACGGAGGTGACAACCTTTTTTTTTTTTGACAATTTCTATGTCTGCCTCTAGTTGATAATTGGATAATTAAGGAACTGAAATGTCTTGCTTTTTAATTTTAATATTTAAATAGCACCCAAAACGTCTCCACATGTATTTTAAATACCTGTCTTACATTGCCTGAACTTTCTTTGCCCTCTCTTCCTGTGCACCCTTCACTGCACACCTGTCTTAATCTTACTATTTTTTTTCTTTTACTTTTTTGTGTCCCCACCTCACCTCGAGTACCACGCTCTGTACCTTTGCTCTCTCTTTCCTTCTGTTCTTTACCAGTCTGGCTCCATGTGGGCATGCAGTAGGTGGGGGCAGCTGACTGGCACCCACAGGGATTTTTCTGAATGTGCATATGTGTGTCTGCGTGTGTTTTGATGTGTGCAGTGACCCTGCCACTCTGTCTACCTGCGACATTCTGCATCCCCAGTCTGATCCCAGGAAGCACAGCCACACAGAGCAATAAAGACACACACACACACACACACACACATCACCTCAATCTCGGTGACATTTCGCATTTTGCTTATTCAGTTTGGATTAATTTTTTTTTTCGACTCTGTTTGGCAATACAAAACCTGGTTACATTTAATTTTTAAAGCTTCTGTTTTAACCTTCATTTAAAACCCCCACTGTGTATGTTCTCTAAGCTTTTTTTTTTATATACTTTTGCCTTTTGTCCGACAAATACTAGATGGAATGGTGTGATTGCTGCATCGATTATCTTTGTCTAATCTGACATTTTCTCCCTGTTTGTCTCTCTGTTTGTCTTTCTCCTCCCTCCCTGCGTTTTCACCTGCTTTGCTGTGGTTCACGCTGCATTTGTGGTGAGTAAATCTCAAATCTGATGAAACATAATAACAAAAGCCTGTCTCCATTTACCCGAAGCCAACATCACCATCTCACTCACTGTTTCTCTCCCATAGTCTGCTCAGCTACCCTGCGGTGAACCGCTACTCCTCATCCTCTCTGTCATCGCAAGCCTCCAATGAAGTTAGCAACATCACAGGGCAATCGGAGAGCTCGGATGAAGTCTTCAACATGCAGGTAATCTCTCATAAAACGCATACATCCAACTCATAGTGCCTTCCACACACCCTCACAAAGCCTCTTAACTAGTAGATAGAGTCCAGAACCTAGCATTTGTCCTTCTGCTCCCTACAGATTTCACTTGCAATACTTTATAATCACACTCTGTTCTGGGCTCATTTCTCTTCTCCTCTGACCCTTTCTCTCCATCTTGCTCTCTGCTTGCTCAGAGCTTTGTCTGGCCAAGCAAATTGCCGTGATTATATCAAATAAGGACACGGTGCTTTGTGCGGTCCATCCAGGGAGCCCACTGGAGTTGGGCAGTAATCTAAACTAGATTTGGCCAATTCAGAAAGCTGCCGACAACTCCTGGCAAGCTGTCTGCCGCACCTGGCACGCCTGAAGTAGCACAGGCTGAGAAAAACATGAGAGAAAAAAGGCTGTTGTCAGGGATCTGGCAGAAACCATTAAGATATTGTATTTGAACATCATACATTTTATTCCGTAAATCAAGTAGAATTTCCTGAAACGTGATCACAAAGATATACAATGTGCACTAAGCCTTTTCGCCCCCACCGTCCCAAAGATGCTATACTGTATTTTTAAAGTTTGATCTGTGGACTCGTAGTGCTGTGCATCGACACCATATCAGTCAGAGTTAAACCTGTTTTTTAGTTACCTTGCCTCATCTATGATTAATCTGCTTTACAGCTCTAATTAATAATTAAATATTTATATGGTGTTAAAGACTGCATCACAAACCTCTAGGCTTATATTTTACAATAACTTTGTATAAAGTTAATGTAATGTTATAAATTGTATAACCTGCTAATTAAGGTTTATGATGTTCTGGTCATAATAACGATGCATTCGTTGTTTTTGTCTGTCCCGCCTACAGCCCAGTCCATCTACCTCAAGCCTCAGCTCCAACCACTCAGCCTCACCCAACGTCACCAGCTCAGCCCCCTCCAGTGCCAGAGGTGAGACTGTCGCTCTGCAGAACGGCTCATTTTACAGTGTTATGCACTGTAAGCTTTTAGGTGATATTTCAATCTTAAGTAGAGGGACTCGCACAGAGGAAGCAGGCAGAGGTTCAGCTGGACACACCAAACACAGGGACAGGGAACACTTGACCTTTCAGTGACATTATTTTATCTCAACCACTGCGGTGTCCTGTCTGGTGAGGTTAGCAAGGGTAAATGACAGCTAAGGGATACACATAGGAGATGGTAAGGTAAGAAAAAAAAGAGAACAACGGTCAGGTTGAATGGAAAGTTAGAGTCTTAAAAACAGAGAGAATACAAAATGAGCTGAGATGAAAAATGAAATGGGCTGAGCAAATGCTGTTGAAAGAAACATGAAGCCAGTGAACATGCAAGATAGAGAGTAAGAGATGATTACAGCTCTCTGGAATATACCTCTCGGACATCAATGCAATCTCCAGTTCAGGCTAGTCTCAGCCGTCCCTGCCTCCTCTACAGTGGAGTGTAAATATCTGGTGTTCTGTTTGCCCTCTTATCTCACTGCGTTCAAATGTGCAGACGTGTTTCTACCTGATCCACATCATAAAAAGTAAGAATATATGAAGATGTTTATGGAAGCGTATACACTTGCCTTTGTCAAGATTCTGGCAGCAGGTGCCGCCCTAAAATAAAAGTGGCCTCTGTCTGTATAAAGCATGTAGAGAATTATCGCTAGTGTGGTCTTATCTGAATGAGAGCCAGCGATGGGGATCTCATACTCATATGATAGCCTTCCAAGTGCTATCACATTTGCTAATGGATCAAGATCTCTACAGTAGCTAATGCCAGATGAGGGAAAGTACTGTGAAAATGGTGTGAGTGTGTATTTGCATATGTGAGCGTGTGTGTGCAGGGACTTTGGCTGTTTATCTCTGTTGGTGTTGTACTTTTTGTGTCGAGGTTTAACACATGTTTTTTTAAGTTGTGAATGTCCAGTCTAACAAGGAAGGTGAGGTGTGTGTGTGTGTGTGTGTGTGTGTTTGTGTGTGTGAGTGTAAGTGTGGGAGGAGGCAGGCCATTTATTATGTTGTGAAGCTAGTAAGCCTGAAACAGTGGTGAGAGGCTTAAAAGGAGAAAGAGAGATTGGCCTTCCCTGATTGCTTTATTTGTGGGTATATAGTTTAACACCTTGCTTCTATTTGGTGCCTTATGTGTTTGTAAATGCATTTGTGTATTTGTGTCTGTGTTCATTACCTCTGTGACAATTCATACTATCCGTTCCAGGTTCACCCCAAATGGCAGAGAAACACAAGCATTCCAGAGAAAATGCCTGTTTGTCTCCAAGAGAGAGACCAGTCAGCGCTATCTTCCCCAACGCCCTGGACCCTGGACAGGTTAGCACACTCACACACACGGTGAATTTTAATTGTCAAGACAAATAAAGTGCATTGTTGAAAAGGGAAAGTAACTCTTGCTTCTGCTCTCATATACTATAAGTGATTCTAAAGAATAAAGATGGGGTTCATCTTTTATGAAAACACAAGATGCTCATCTAAACTGTTTCATGAAATGGGAACTGTCTAAAATTTAAATGTAATTCTCCCATGTGTGGCCTATTGTAGTACTTTAGTATTTTGGCATACCTGGAAAAATCACAGTATTTTTACAGGGGAGCTTTATCAGGTTATTCTGGTTCATTCATTTTCTCCATAGACACCGAGAGGTGAGTCACAATTTCTGTAGCTTTGATGTTATGACGCTCACAAGGTTGAATCATCAGTACAGGAGTTGTGTTCAGGAATATCTGGTTCAAATAGATGTGAGTGTGTGCTTATACAAATATATACTGTACATAATATGATAACTTAATCCCATGGTGCATTTCAGCAGACAACATCTTATCACTGAGCTTAAAACTCTGTTGTGTGCATTGTTAAAACCAGGCAGAAGCTAAAGATTACGATATTGACAAAACAGCATTGGTGGAGGAGGCTCGGCAGTATTGCAGTATCACACTAAGCCAGCACACTAAACTGAATGATAAAACATATTTTTTTAATAGAAAGGTGAAACACTGGCAGCCGTAACATACATTTATTAGATTGTATATTTGTGTTTTACTGATACAGAAGATATCATTTTTGTAATTGGAATGCAGAATGAGAAAAAACACACTTTGAAACCACTTTGAAACTATATGCAGATGGTTTTTGTGTGCTATATTTTTCTTAGGAGCATAATTGAAGAGAAACTCAATATATTTCCTAATTGCAGCACTCATGGATATAGTAGTTGCACTCCCTTGGGTCAAACTCACTTAGCTTCACCTGTCGTCAGCAGCCGCTCAGGTGCATACTGGGCCAGAAAACAAGGTCACCTTTGTATTGTACAGTGTACCTCAAACGGTGACTTCTGTCTTGGAGAAAAATGTGCCTCCTGGCTCTAGGGCACATGCCGTGAGGTGTTCTGAACCTGAGAATTGCATTTATTTTTTTTTTTTCAAGAGCAGCTGACGTTACTAATGTCAGACAATCAGTGTTGCCACATTTACAGTAAAAATAAAGAAAACATTGCACTACTGCACACTGATGTTACCACAATCACAAAAGGCAGCAAGAACAACATGATATTGCGATTTCGTCACTAGCTGGAGGGCATTTTGTAACTCAGTCACACCCACCATCATCAGTGACAAAGTCAAGAAATCCATTCATCTCGTATGGATATGTCACATTTAACATTTCTTCTTACCCTGTTTGTGTTGAATCAAATGTTTTAAATCTGCAGATGTATTGATATTGAGAGGCCTAACAATTATTCCAACCTGACAACATTGAAGTTCTTGCTGTTAGCTGCAAATGGAATATTGATTATTAGAACCACTGACCACTTGTATCATTTGCTGTGATTAGAACAACTGGGTAAAAAAAAAAACGAAAAAAAAAAACATTTATATATTTTTGAGGATGGAGGGCAAATGCTCACCCACATCAACAAATATCACACCGCTGTTAGGCGTAAAGGGCATTACGCATTCCTCAGTGCATTAAACCTGGTATCTATGGTACATCACAAATACACTGTTTTCTCTCTGTGTGTATTTGACAGTAATTTGAACTTACTCTTCTGTGTGCAGAGAGCTCCTCCTCATCAGATAGGTGATACCACTTTACCAAGGAGTGACCCCAACCTCTCGGCACCAGACAAAGGTAAAACACAGTCTTTTACCTTGTTTACCTCTTTGCACTCACTCCTATGGAATTCTCTCAACAACACTCACAACCTATTCCAAAATGGACTTTAAATATTTTTTTTTTTACTGTTCTCCATGCTCCTTATTGTTATTTAAAGCTTTTATTCTCATTTCCCATTAGTCCCTAACACATATCCATCAACAATAATTCCTGTAGAATATCTTAACAAACATTCTCATCACTGGAGCACAATAGCACAGGAGTGCTGCAGAAGTAACAGGCAGCTTCCTCTATCGCTCGCCAGTGCTTAGACCAGTGTCCATGGTGGCATTTATCTATCCTGACATGCAGTATGTGTGACAGTTTGACCACAGTTTGAGTGACTGGAGGCATTTGTCTTCACGCAGCACCTACAGGGGGCTCCTCAGGACACACACACTAAAACACATCCAAATGCACACATGCTGGGCTCCATTTTCTTTCCACTCCTGACCAGACACACTGTCTAGATTACAGCATTTCTTCTTGCCTATGACTAAAAGAGTAATAAAATCTCATGCTGATGGACGTAGTATGTGGGAGATGCATACATCTTGCATTTCTGAGAAAAACATTCCTGTGAATTGAGACTGATAGCTGACCCCCCCCCCCACCCGCCACCCTCCACCATCATTGTTGTTGATTAGTTTTCTTCAAACTGCAGCAGAACTCAAGAGACTAAAATAAACCAGTGGTTCTTACTGCCACACAAACGGAGCAGTTTGCGAAGCAATTAATGAGGAATGAGGAAGAGACACCTTTAAAAAAAACCTGAAGAGTGTGGATGTGATAGCTTCCTTGTGACTCACATACAATCGCACACGTCTCCACGCGAGTCAAATGTGATCGCTAAATAATGCAGCGAGAAATAGGTGAGCTGCCACAATATGGTGGCATGACACATTTATACATATGACAATGACAAAACGTGCTAGAATTTGCACAAAACCTGTGATTGTATGAAATGGTTGTTTGTTGCCTTTTCTGCCTCAAAACTTTAATTATAACTCTAGATACCAAATATATAAGTCAGTAAACTATTCTCTCTAGTCTTTAGGTTGCCACTTAATAGTGAAAATATATATGTTTTTCAGAGATGTCTGCGCTTAAAGTGGCTTTTTAACCTAAAAAGCAGTCAATACTAATGTGGATATTTGTGTTGTATAGTTTTATTCCATAATTTTATAAGAGATCTAAATACATCCAGCGAAAAAACAATAAGAACAATACTGTTATCTTTTTCTTTTCCGTTATTGTTCACTTATCTTGGACAACATTGCTCAATGACGAAAACAAGACAAAATCTAAACTAAATGTTACCTCTAAAAACAAAAGCTATGAAGAACTGTATTACGTATTATTCAAAAAGTACCAACAGAGTTAAGCTTTAATGTCTCATTCATCTTCCTGTATACGTCTGCAGGATCACACAGTTTATGGTTACAGAAGTCGAAGAAAAATGTATTTTAACCTCAAATGTGCTGATGTCCAAGATGCTAATCCATTTACGTTCTGGTGCCAATGGAAGGTCACAGTTATGATGGTGCCAATATCACTGTGAAGAAAACATGCCTCTGTGATGCTGGAGTTATGTAACTGTCCAATTTTACTACTCCCACTTTGGATTAAAAAAAAAATCTCTCCATATCAGAATATATTAGAGCAGATAATGTGATTGTTGACATTCTGAACCTTCTTTGTAGAATGGATAATGCTTAAACCTTGGATGCAAATCTTAAGAATTTCCACAACATTAAATCAGCAGTAGAATAAATCAGCAACAATAAAAGACTAATAAAAAAATAAATAAATAAAAAACACCCATCTGATAAAGCCAATCCGCTTTGTAGTGTAGTTTGGTGCAGATTTGTCATGTCGTTCTTTTTGTTAAGTGTATGTGTATAAATATGTGACATCACCATTCTCCAACTCCATCATGCCCACTTTAAGGGAACGAGAGGAGCACAGTGACAATACGAAATTGAGATATCTGCCACTCAAATAACCAAAGCCAAAAATAGTTTGTTCATGTTGGATTCCATGAACATCATGAAAATAAGTTATCCACACTTTACCTTGGAAAATATATGTTTTAGTCTGTTGTGTAAACAATGTTCCTACAATTTGTCCCTACAGGCCATGGAATATGTTCTTTTTAAGTGACAATCTGGTCATACTTCATGTTTACAGTTATCATATCATGTGTAACAATGATTCCACTGTTCACTGTGTTCTCATGCTGTCTTGTGTAATCCCATGACTTGTGATGTTTCTGTGTACTGTAAGTGAGACCCACACCCAGTAGCTGGAGCCTAGACAGTGCCAAAGAGGGCGCTCCATCCTTCTCTGGCTCTGTTGGCAAATTACTATGCCCTCCTGTCCCTCCTAGACCACCATACTCAGGTAAACTGAACAATCATGGCGAATCCTCAAATGAAGAATGGTACTAATTTTCCTCTCCAACTTTTGACAACTGGTGCTTTGTCCACTTCTTGGCATTTTCCCATCTGAGGCTCTCAGCGGCTATTTCCTAGCTCCTGCTTGTGTACCTAATGATGGCAGTGTTTTCTTTAACCAGCTTGAAATGCTGACATTTCCTGGTATGAGATTTTAGATCAGCCAAGTCTGAAACTCTCACGCTGGATGTGGACAGTCAAGTCCTATATTTGTGCTTTTTTTGTTTCAGAAATAGTTTTCTTCATCAACTCAAACTGTTTTTATTATTTACAGATAAAACAGACCCAACTTATTCCCTTGTGCTTTCTGATGTATAGTACAACCCAGCAGTGTGATAAACAGATGGAGTGTTTTTCCCCCTCTTTTTCCTATCCTCTTTGCATAGAGCAGTAACAGCTGTTGGATAGAGAAACAGCTTAAGGCAGCCTAAAGAACCTGCAGAACATCAGCGCTTATTTGATTCGTTGATGCTTTAAGCCACTGGCCCTCTCGGCTCCATGTGTGTATGTTTGCATGACTCATGCCGTGTCATCCTGGTGAATGCAAGAAAACACTCCTCTAATTTGAATTTGCCCTGTTTTCTTATCTCTCTCAACTATTGTCTCTCTCTCTCTCACTCTCTCTCTGATCTGTCAGCAGGCTCTTCAGCTAAAAACATGAGGTCGCAGTCCCCTGTCCCCACATCCAGATCACCGCAAAAGGTTGGTTGTGTTTCTGTCACTCCCTTCCTCTTTCTGTTTGGTCTGAGATTTGGGCTGTTTTTAGTTTCTCTTTCTTTGTCAGAGACAGTCTGACCTTGCTTACTGACAGCCCTGGGGCCTTTATTCGGCTCTGTTAACATCTTCCCAGCTAGCTTTAGGGTCTTTATCCTACTCTATGTCAACCATAGGGCTGGAGAACATTGCATTACTGTTCACTGAGGCTGTTAACTGCTCCAGTTCTACTGATGTTGTAGTTTTTATGAAACAATTGTCCCAAACAGGACTGGCTGGAGGGCATTTATTATATTAGTAAAATGTATACCTAGTAGATGCTGTCTATACCATGCTATTTGCCCCTTTCCCTATTTTTTTGTATAATTGTCACACTTAAAAAATCTTAATATTGCACACATTACAATACTTTTTCACCTAAGGCCTAAGAGCTTTAGACAGTATTTTTCTCTTAATAATGAAATAAAAACAGCATTTTGTATTTACCTGAGTTATCTTGTAATGTGCATTATTAAAATTTGTTTGATGAGCTGAATCATTTACGTTTGACCAAAAAAAAAAAGAAAAGAAAAATCAGGAAGGTGGCAAAAACCTTTTCACAGCACTGTATTGTTAAAGGTCTGAGAGGATGTCACCTGGCCTGCCATGAAAAACAGCGAAATTTATCCAACTTACAATACATGCACTTGCCAGTGAGTTTAAATTTTGAAGAATAAATCTTGTTATTATGTTTTTTTGCTTTACCAATAATGTGATGTGACCTGAGATTGCTGTGTTGAATATTCCCTTCAGCATATTGCAGCTGAGTTGTTGAAAACTGTATCTCTGACCTCAAGTGTTTTTATGTTTATCTACAGATAACCAATTGACTCTTGCTTTGTCTCCAAGCTGTGATTTATTGTTAATGACCCACTTAGTTGTTGATACCAGAGTGCAGAAGCAGGAGAGGTCCAGGAAAGGTTAACTAAGCTCTGAATAAGCTTTTAATGAGGGCAAAAAGTTGTTTTTATACTCTGGTAAACTGAAGCTTGTCTCCTGCTAACTGTTATCATCTTTGTGAGTTTGTCACAAGTAAGAGTGCTACGCTCCCAGCTTTTTTGCGAGTGTGATGCCTTCTTACGTGACAACTACTAAGAATGCCGTTGTTTGTGTGTGTGTGTGTGAGTGTGTACGATGGGGAGAGGGAGAACAACCCTGGAAACCAAAGTATGAGTGACAGCTTGGCACACAGCATGCTCTGTCAATCAGATTAGTGTGTGTGGTTAGGTGTGTGCATGCTTCCATATTTTTGTGTGTGTCCGCTGCGGCAGTAGAAGAGAGCTGGAGAGAAGTATGAAGCTGCCCATCACAGCACAGCCAGAGTTGGGTCACCGCAGACTTCCAGCAGGCCCCATTATCTGGCACATACACACACGCGCACACACACACTGTACACACACACATCAGTCAATGCAGCCAGGGGCCCATTACCAGACCACAAACCCCAGGACAGCAGTGAACCTGCAGAAAACACATGGTGCCAGTCTGACAGAGTTGCACTTACTCCTCTTCAGAGGTAGAAATGATATTTAGTAGTGATGTCTCTGTAGAAAACTGGGTCAGGGGTTTAAACTGTCAACCCTGTGCAGTAAGATATATATATATATAAGGATTTTTATCTTGCTAACCCAAATGTGAAAAGGTTTGTCCAGTGGTGCATGTCAAATGGATACCTCTTTGTGCGTGCCCCCTGCGGCATGAAAAGTATAGCTTCACTGATAAATTGTCTATGACACTAGATCCAATTAAATTTTTGCAGATATAATAGCAGCATGGTGTAATTGCGTAGAAAAACATTTTGATGAGTGATCGGATTTTTGAGGAGGGAAGTGCAGCATATTGTGTTTTCTCGTCTCGGTGCACAGGGCTGGTTGATGGAGTGGAAAAACCTGGTCCTCTCAATCTGTTCACTGACTTTCTCTTTTTTTGAAAAACTATTGTTGCTGTATGCCTGTGTCAGCATGTGTTTTAGTGACAGCAGAATAGAAGATATGTACAGATGTGTACCACAGTTAATGGGTCACAAAATTCTAACCATAAATTAAACAATGTTACATGTATAAAAATTAAAATTCTGCTTCAGATGCAGATTTTTTGAAGCTTAGCACAAAGACTAAAACTGCAACTGTCCATGGGTTAAAAAAGTTAACATGTAAAAAGGACATAAGAAAAGAAATTTATGATTTCCTGTCATACTTTCTGTCCCTTCAGAGCACAGTTCCACCTTTCACCCCTTCACCCACTGAGTGCCAGTCTGCTAGCCTGGTCTCCAACTCCCCAGTACTCTCCGGCAGCTACAGCAGTGGCATCTCCTCCCTCAGTCGCTGCAGTGTATCGGAGGCCTCAGGCACTGAACTGCCAGCAGGTGACCACCCACCCCATCCTCTGCCTCCACCCACCACCTTGCCAAATTCGGTCTCCAGTTCCGACGAGCCGATCCGCAGAGAGAACAAGACACCGCCACCCTATAGCGTGTATGAAAGGAACAACCCTCGCAGGCCTGTGCCACTGCCCCACAGCCTTTCCATCCCCCCACAGATGGATGCCCCGGCACTGCCACCCAAGCCTCACCAGCTTCGCACAGGCAGCATGAAGCTGGATGGAACCTCAGATCCTCGAGTCCCGAGACCGAGGCCTCTGCCCAGGAAGGTGTCACAGCTATAGGTGCTGGTTTAGGCATGTAGAAGGAGGTGGAAGAAACACACTGGCGTATTTTGCACTTTTCTACTGGGCACTCATTTTTTGTGATCTTCAGTTTGGCGTTCCTGACCTATAATCCAATAAAAGACACAGACATATAGATAAACTGGCACTCAAGCAACTGAAGAAACAGTCAGATAAAGAAAGTTTTTATTTGTATTAACTAGAGACATTGCATTGACTTTGACTTGGTCATTCTGCACTTTTAGCTCTAGTATGTACAATAGGTCCCAATGGTCAGTCGCGACATACAGTATGTTTACCAGAACACTCTAGAAAGTTTTGATAGATGTGATAATCTCAAATATATGTATATTGGTATAAATGAGAATTGTTTTTGCCTTAAGTATTGGAAATAGAGTCTTTTATTCATGAGTCTTGCACGTTTGTTTTTTAACAACAGTACATTTGTAAACTATATGGCTAAAAAGGTGCTAGAGGCCTCAAGTATGCATTTCAGTCAAGTGTTGTAGACAAGGGTGTGTTCCCATTGTCATATCCACACAAACAATGGCATAAAAAAGTGTAACTAAAATAAAGGTAACTTCAGCACAGTATTGACAATAAGTTTGAGGCTTAACTCACACATGCCTATATGTTAATCACAAAAAACTTGGGTGGATTAGTGGTAAATTCCTACCTTAATAACTCTACTGCCCACCTCTTTCTAGAATCTTAAAATCATGCTCCTCCCACTTAGTTAAAGTGAGAAATTGCCCACGTGAACAATAAAATTATGATCCTGGACCAAACACATGGGCAAATGAAAGTGCGGTTGCATGTTTAGAAACTGGAATTCACCATTGACCATTTATGTGAACGCACCCTAATTACCCTGCATGATGTACATGACAACAGATCTTTAGGGAGTATTGTGCCAAAGGAAAATGTGCTGTAAAGAATTTTTTTTTTTTTTTTTACTGGGACCTGGAGTCAAATGCTTGGATATGTTCAGCTGAAAATTTGTTTTTAACATTTTTTTTTAATGTGGTTTCACCCAAAAATCCCAATTAAACTGTAGTTTACTGATCAGATGTAAAGCACAAACAGGATTTTATCTTCTGTATTATGACCAGTACTGTTATTATAAACTGGCTATTTGACAAAGTAGTAATTGAAAGAAAGTCTCAGTGTCAGCAGTGACCTTAAAACACATGAAGCCTGACACTCTATTGGAGAACTATTTACTGACTAATCATTGTCAAATATTTGTACAGTAGAGATTTACTTTCTGTTTGATTAAAAAGAAGATGGACGTGAGTTGACTGCTCTATAAATAGTTGCTCAGTTCAAGCACATTGCATTGTTGCAGTGAAGTAAATGTTCTGTGGCAGGCAGATGTCACACACTGTTTTGTATAATAGAGGAAATTTTGACGTAAAATATTCATCAATCTTAAATTCCTTGCAACATTTCTTTGGGGGGAATTAGCTTTAGTATTGTTTGTATGTTTATTTTTTGTATGGTTAATTTACCTTTTAATTTGTTGTGAATTTTTGAGATTAAATATTCACATTAATCAGTGCTTAATGTGAGAACTTGTAAATTATATGATGAGATTAATGTAAGTATGCCAAATATAAAATTTGTGTATTACAATTAATGTAAATATTGTGTTTTTAACAAAATTTAGCTATAACAATTTACAGCTTTGAATGTAATGTTGAAGCAGCAAATGATTATTATAAATGTTCAAACTTTTATGGTTTTGTGAGTGTAGAAGATGTAAGGTCATGCATAATGACACCTAACACATTTAGTTCAATAAACTGCCCTATGTAATACAAATCGATTGATCAACATATTTCTACATTATGAGAGCTTGGAGATTTATCTTTTAAGGGTTACTGAGGTTGCACAGAGGCAACGCACCACCACCACCACGATTTGTGTTGATTGAGCATCAGTAATGTTTCTTCTATTAGAAATGCTTATTATAATATATGAAAGTTAGCTACATTTTCAAACTATAAATTTCAGAAGTTTCATCACCAGGAGGAGCACTGATGAGAAGACATTTTTTACTTGTTGGAAGCACAGGTGTTGCTAATATCACTAATGCTACCAGACAGCACACAGTACCAGCACCCTGGAGCAAAAGCAGCTTAGCTGTATTCACAGTGTTGTTTACCCTGTGCCTTTTTTTTATTTTTATTTTTATTTTTTAAATACCAGAGCTTCGGACTAAATATCCACATCTTGGGTTAAAATGAAGAACCTGAAAGCTAAGATAAACTAGGCTAATTTACAGCTATACTGTAAGAACTGGACTATCTCTGTTTATTCCCTTTTCTACAACGTGACCCATCTGTTTGGTAAGATTAATTATTTTCTCTTTTCTTATTTCCAGTCTACGGTGGAGCCGCTGTTTGGTTTCTGTATAGTCAATTAACTAGCTGCTAGCTTATGTTCACAATTAGCTTTATGGTGCTAGCATTAGCTGGCCGTTAACGTCCAAGAGGAAAACACAGCTGTTGTTTAATAGGTCACAATTTTAAGTATTTATGTTAAATGCTAATATGTTAAAAGAAATGCTCCACTGGTTTGAAATACATATTATATTATTTATTCTAGTCTGTTTGAATTTCTTTATGCAAACCATGGTGCTCTAGTCTAGCCTAACATAACCTTAAGCAGCAGCTAACGTTAGCCATTTTGTGATGAACATAATGGGATAGCTATTAAGTTAGTTTTTGTTACCTTTTTGATTAAACATATAAGTGAGATCTATTTAGTCTTGCAATTTAGTCTCAACAATTCAAGAAAAGTGTATTTGTAAAGAGTTAAGTTATTTGTGTGATTTTTATCTTGTGATGCTAATCCCTTTTCCATCTAATAATATTCCAGAATTTAATAGTAATTCTGGTCTTCCTATGTTATAAAATCACTTTACAGTCATGTACAATGCTACTGTGGTGTTATGCATAAGCATATAGCAGTTTAGTAATTCCAGAGTCAAGGTTCAGGTTAAAATAAATCATCTCTTCACTGTACTTACATACATACACTGATGGTATGTAGGACTGCTCATATCTGCTTCTTCATTGTGTTTTGCTTCACCAAAGACATGATTATCAATGTCACATAACAAATTATGGTGTATGACTGTAGAAGTTGGAAGGATGTTTGTTTTGTGTGCTTACAGCTCAATGGTGGCCTAAAGATTAACACTAAATCATACTATACTATATGAAGATGTAATTAGCTCAGCTGTTAATTTGCTCCTCTCCATAAATTTAACACGCTTGGGCACCAACCCACATGCAGTGTTAAACCCTGTAGAAAAATGCCTCAAGCCCATGTGGTTCAGAGGCTGTAGATGAGTCACTGGCGTGTGCTAACAGAAGACACATTCACACAAGGGAGCAAGTTCCCTGTTCATCACAAAGCATCTAATTACTCCGCCACCACCACAGTTGAACTGGAGACCAATCTTGCTCTATAATCTGCACAACAGTTGTGTGTTGATGGAGCTGTGCTGCTTGACCAGGAGACCTTGAACAATTGTAAATTGCATTTGTGTGCATTCTCTCGCTCTAAACATACTGCGTGTGTGTGCGCGCGCGCAGCATGGTGATAGGGGGACGGACGCACTTCACCTGTCAGCACTCATCATAATTGTTGGTGGTTGGCTGTAATTTGACAGCAATTATCATGTCAGGAATGGATTCCCAGCTAATCGCACACTCTCCTTGCAAACAGAGGGTGTATGCTATACAGCGACATGAGGGACATGCCTCTTGACAACTGAGCCTGGAGAATTGTTAGATTCAGACATCCACAGGCTTGTCAAGTTGGTATTGTTGGTATACATTTAGTAGTAATAGCAAACAAAGCATATGCTGGTTAAAGACAACAGAGTTCACCAGGAAACTAATTTCTGCTCATCTCAGACAATGACATAATTTGTGGGCATAGATAGTTTCCTTACAACAGAAGGATCCATAGCATAGGCATGGTTCTAATAATAACATGTAAATATTATGAACCTGCAGAGCTTCCTGTATTTGTTGAGTTGTTCACTTTTTAAAGATGCAGCATTCATTATATCCAGCATGAGATTTTTGCACAACAGTTTAGCCCTATTATACAAGCACTAAACATCCTCCATTTATAGCCTTCAGGGGTGATGATACATAATTATCATGGGAAAAGCAGTGCTAGGTATTAATTTAAAGTTGCCTTGGGCAAATTTTGGAGAACACACAGCCGCGGAGAAACCCAAGGTGTTTGTCTCGCTCTGCAAATCTCCCCAGGGAGAGCAGAAGCTGGAACAGCTCTGCAGGGAGTAAAGAAACCTCCATCTCACACTGAAGAGAAGTTTCAAAGAGAGACTCATAAGAATAGATGCCGTGTTTTATCTTTCCGCTCCACTCCTGTATCTGCTCTGTTGTATTCAGCAGCTTATGGAGGATTTTCACCTGACAGCTTCAAATACTTCAGGTTGTTTTTAATGGCACAATGACTGAAGTGTAATTTTTTTACTTGTGCTGTCCTCACAGGAGGACTATTGCCTCAGCTGAATGGGGAGTTGAGTGCTAGTTTGAAATGCTTTGAATGCTGAGGAGGAGCACAAGACAAAGATCAGGGAAATGCAGGTGTGTGTGTGTGTGTGTGTTTGTATGTGTGCTTTCATTGAAGAGACATAATGTATGTTTTCTTGCAGATTTATCCAGTATTTTTCTGAAACCACTGCAGGAGGGTGTAGCACAGAGTTCAACCTTTGTGCTAACAATATAGAGGAAATTTACTTGACAGTCTATAACCTTGCTGTTGCAACACTTCTGCAAATTTTGTTTAACTGGATCTAAACTGTATTGGGATTACATTATGTTTCATGAGCTCATTAATACCAGAGAGAGACAAGTAACATAAGGAACAGTAGTGCCCTTTTAGTCAAAATAGCTGTTTAATTAACAATTAGACTCACCTGTGGTTATTTTCTTGTTAATTCAAATTTGATGGTCTAAAATTTAGCTTTGTTCCTATGCCTTTTACTGGGGTGTATTTGTTTTTGCAACGTGGTCCTGAATGAATTTGTTAGGATATTTACATTTTTGTGTGAGCAAATTAACAAATTGCTTGCTTGAAATCACTGGGCCACATTTGTGGGAGTATTTTGTGGTATAATATCCCATTGAAAATGTTGATTCTGAAAGGAAACTTAAAGGTTTTCTGACAAATCTGTTGGGGTGTACTCATTTATCCTGAGCACTGTATGTCAGGGTGAAATTTAAGAACTATGTATAAAAAGATGCATGAATTATACATTTTCTATTTGTAGCCAATAAAAAAATTAGGATTTCAGTAGTTTACTCAGTGTAAACATCTAGTACATAATTAAAAAGAATTAAGTAGCATTAGTATGCTCTGCCCATACCTTGCGGAGACTCTTTATTAAGCACTTGAACCACACCCCAGTAGTTCTCTCATCATCATATGCCCCTGTCCTTTCCAGTGAGTTACCCTCTGAATACCAGCAAATGGTGACCCTGTTTACTGAGCTTAAGTGCCCACCAAGACTTCTTGATCCTGATTTTCACTCCTGCCACTGGGGTTCAGCAGTCTGCACGGCAGGACCAGAGGGCAGCTATATCAAGACTTGCATCAAGCCAGCCATGTTAAAAGGTACTCTTTTGCCCTTATCTAACCTCTTGCTCTCACCTGCCCTCATTCCCCGTGGGGTGTATATTAAATTAAATGTTAGGCTCTCTCCATCCCGGCTCTCTTGGGTGATTGTCTTAGTTCTGCCTGGCTAGTTCAGCTGTGAAGAGGTCCTTCTTGTTTCTCCTACACACATGAATAAACATAAGGTCAGGTGAGAAGCGTTGTCCCCATAAGGGTTTGCTGTTGAGTTATAAACCAGCTCAGGGTTACACTAGGGCAGGTGCTACAGTAGGGTCAGTGGAAAATAAGCCAGTATAAGTCAGTATGAAATCGACAACTCCACACTGGAGTTTAATTTAATTTATCATGCAATATAAATATCTATTCTTGATCCTGGTGGTAGTCTGACATAATAGATTGGATTATTCCGTCTATGCAACAGTGTTAATTGACAGAATGAGTGCGGATGCAGTAAACCCTTTCTCGTTCTATACATAGCTATTTAGAATCCTGAATCCAAGAACAATTAAATGTTCTAGGGTTAGTTCTATATCATCTCCTGAATATAGCTAAAACAAGGACTGGTGTGCACTAATGCATAATAATAATAATAATTATTATTATTATTGTATTATTGTCTAAAATTTAATTATAATTGCCATAAAAATTCTAATTAATAAAACAAAATAAGCTCCTCATACATCTTCAATGCCACAATCTCCTGAGATACAATTCAAGAAATTTTCCTCAAATTTACAAAGTGGCCATGACTTTTCTGCAGAGTTCAACATAAGCAGCTAACTGGCTGTCAAATGAACAGCAAAAACAGTTTATCTTCTGCAAACTTTTTATTTTGCCATTTGTTTTTGTACATAGTGTTTTCAAAAGGCAACAGTGAGCATTTGGTGCCCAATGGTAGGTTTTAAGTCATGGGAAGGATGGTACACTGTTTGAACACGCACAATTTGATTCCTGCAGGAGAAAGACTATAAGACTGCTTCAGCTAGACAGCACTGAATTGTTCTTTTGTTCTGGCAGTGAAGTGCTGAGGGGGTTACTCACAATGAATTCCTATTGATTTTTCTGGTCATGTCATCAAATTGTATGTGGCTTGCATCGTGACTACTGTTTTCCCATCTGCTCCCTGAGGTTTCTCTCCTATTAACTTTTTATCCTATTTGGATGATGCAACTCTAAACAAAAGGCAGACAGAATGAAAGGTAGAATAAACTTTGAAAATAAACGCAAGCACAGTGATCTGAGCTGTCATGTAAGTCACTTGTTCCAGGAAATGAGGAAATTTGTCACGCTACATTGTGGTTAACTAATGTTAGATCAGGACAGGTCCGAATTAGGTTCAGAGATAAGTACGGGTCTATACTTAGGTTGCAACTTGTAGTTCTGAAAGTAAAGTTGCAAAACTCAGTCATTATTTGTGCATTATTATTTTTATTAGCAGTATTGGTAAAGGATATAGTTTTGACAGATATAAAAATATATATGTATATTAGGAAACCACTTATTTGTTTTTCGTTAATTTTAATTAATTGAGAATTTATATAATATTTTCTCTTTTGTATATTTACTGCTGCTCTTTCATATTGAAACTTTTTTTTTTATCCGGTTACTCAATTAATTGGTGGAATAATTAGTAGTACACAATTACTACATTAATCAGTAGCTACATCTAGGGGTGGGTGATATATCGAATACACTCGATGTATTTCGACTTGTTCCATGTGCGATATAGTAAATGACTATATCGGGACTATCGAGTATAGATTCTAACGTTAAATAGACAGCATATACTTCGCTTCGAGTTTCACTTCTCTGCCCTCTCACAGCAGACAGCTCACTCCCCCGCCCATCCAGAAAACTCCTAGCTCATGCGCCTTTTATACCGCTTTAAGCCGACAGCTCACTCCCCCGCCTATCCAGAAAACTTTCCTAGCAAATGCTTGTTTTTTACTGGAATAACAGCTGAGGGAAGCCAACTCACAGAGAGAGGCGTGAAAGCTCAAGCGAAACCTCTAGAAACCTCTATTTGGTACCAGGCCACAGAGAAAGAAAATAATAATTTTATTTCCGTTCCACACGAGACTTTTTAGAGACTCTTTTATTTTAAAACAATCACAGGCATGTTCACAAACGGAGCGCAGACCGGAATCTTCCGATTTTTCAAAATAAAAAACTGGCGGAGTCTGCCGTCTGCGCTCCATTTGTAAACATGCCTAGTGCATTGAGCACGTCTGTGCAGCAATAGGGTCAATTGCTGGTGATTGCAAATGATGGTGGCCTTTAAAATAAGTTTGAGATGATCACTGTATAACACACCAGCATTTGAATGCCGCGACATATATCTTCTGTTGTTATAAAGCTTAACAATATCTTGATACTCTTTTTAGGCCATATCGCCTAGCCCTAGCTGCATCTCTGTGTTTATTAGTAATCGGTTTGCGGACTTTGTGACTCTTGTGTACTTTACATTTTAGCAAGTCATAGAGTACCCTAAATTATTGTATTGGTAGGTAAAAAGCAAATAAAGTTTACTTGAACAGAACTTTTTTTAAGATTCTTCTTTGC
>JAUBNQ010000015.1:6425025-6436617 GCA_032353495.1 Ctenopoma kingsleyae | reverse complement strand
CATACCTAACTAGAATTACTTCATTGCAATTGTATGCCTTCGCCAACTAGTGAAGTTCTAGTTTACAGGCATGTCTGTGAGTTTAAATGAGTTAATCTATGAGTCCAAGAGCTATTTGAGCTTTGTTACAGAAAATTTCTATCTGTTGTTATCATAAATGAGGTTGATGATATTGGTGAGAATGAACCTAAATGGCAAAGTTGTGGACTGCAAAACAAAAATGATGAGATGAAAGATGCTAAAATGCCATGAGGAGAACTGCAGAGTTGTGCAGTGTTCATTGTTTGTGGGCTTGTCACTGTTAGTGGCCACATTCCCATTTCATATAACAATTATTTCATTCTTAGTAGGCTAAATATTTATTTCCACAGTTTTAAAGACTACATTTTTTTGATAAAGTAGGGTTAGCTGGGAAATCTTTGTTGCAGCCATTAACAGCATTGTGAAGTAATTGAAATGTGTGAATAAATATGTACATCCCAAATCAAAAAGGTCACAATCAAGGTCAGTTGTCTTGCATTGCATTTTTCCTCCAGACATTAGTGGTCACATGAATTGGTTGAATGCTTTGACTGCTGTAGGATATGAGCTTATGCAACGCCAATCATGCACACTGAACTGTATTTTGAACATTTTCTAAGCACAGCAATGTGGTGAATGTCTGTAACACTGTATGCACGTGTTTCCCATTCTTTGTTTTAAAGGAGAAGGTATCATATTTTGTAAATCTTATTATGGACTAAAACTGCTCAATATTAACTTATAAGAGCTGAAAAAAAGATTTGATGATGTCAGTCTTGAAGGCACTATGGGTTGTGAGGTTTGAGAAACCATGAAGACAATTTCATACTTCTAGCTTCATTTCTTTCTGCCAGCCTGGAGGGTTTGGCTGAAAAGCAAAGTCTGTATCTAATGTGTTCACAGGCACAAACAGATAGTGGGATAACAATCCTGGCAAAGTTATCTGTCAGAATATTTGTCACCCTCCTTTTTTTTCTAATTTTTTTCACCACAGTCTTTGCATCATGCTGCGTGTTTCTCAGTCTTTTGCTTTCTTTGCTCTTCTTACATTTCTCTTCTGCAGTCACACAGAGTTATCAGGTTCTCAAACTCCTTTAAAATGGTGTGAATGCTTTATTGGATCCTGTTAGAGTTGAATCGGAGTTCAAAACCTTCAGCTCCATTACTATGTTGTTGAAGGCAACAGACACAAAATTCCTTTTACTTTTGCCTTATAGTTCCACTTTATATGTACATCTCAATCATATGAAGAACATTCTTTTAAAAAGACAACATACAAGACAGTAGTCCAGTTAGTCCTAACATCAGTCAAGCTATTATAATTGTGTGGCCAATACCATCTTTTTACTAAAAATTTAAAATGTTTATATCTTCTAACTAAATGTTGTTCCTGTTAGCAGAGATGATATGGATGATGTTCTGTGCATCTGTGTAGCAGATATTGGCAACATTTCTTCTTGATAATTTATATAAATCTTTTTATTACAGGTTTGTCATATGTTTGGCCTCTTCTGTTGCCTTGACACACTAAAAACTTGTACATTCAGTCATGCCTCTTTTATGTTCTACATCAGAAGTTGATTATCAACCTCCAGAACTAATATCAAGCCTTGACAGCATTGATTTGACAAAAAAAATAAAAAATAAAAATGTTGTAAAATTTATAGGGGTTTTTTGTGGTGGATACACAGAACCTGATGCAGTCTGTGCTGCCTCATTGACATTCATGGCCCCATCAACAGTATAACCTACTGAATTTCAGTTAGGGGGGCACGGTGTAAGAAGGTTTTGGGTGTGAACCTCTTGGCTGGCTGAGGCCTTTGTGTGTTGCAGTGAAAGTTTCTGCCTGTGCTCCTGTGGCTTTTCAGGTTCTTTGGTTTCCTTCCATTGTCTAAAACCATGCAGGTTTGGTTAATTGGTTGTTCCAAATTGGTTGTCTCTCTGTGTGTTAACCTGGTGTGGGGTGTAAGTGAGGATTGGGTGTACCCTGATGGCAGGAGCTGGGATTGGTTGTGCAAACCTTTACAGTATAAGCAGGAGGATATAGCTAAATGATAGATGATTGTAATTAAAAGTAGGTCATCAGCAGTGTGAAAATACCCTCTGACAGTCAGATGGTCCCATGTTGTGCACGGTACATCTAATCTAAGCTACACATTCTAAGTAGCTAACACTACCATGATCTGTCCTATAAAAGGTAAATAGGCCAAATGAAATTCACTCAAACATGCAGTTAGGTAGATGCACCCTGCATTATAATGTTGCTTAACTGGACCCAAGTACAGGGAACACTCCACCCTCGTAGTTTCATTATGTAACTCTCATTGAGGCTTATTTCTGTGTTGAGAGAATAAGTAGATAAAAATCGAGAGAACTAGAGAAACCATCTCATCTATATCTTCTGCTGTGTGTTGTGATGGGGAAAACAGCCCATACTGTTGTCTTTTATTAAAGTTGAAGCACTGACATTTTATTTCTTCAAGATCGTGCACTGTAGTTGCACTGCCACAAGTATTTAAAGGTTTATCCTTTATGTAGAAAAAATGAGACTCTTGGTATTGAGCTATACAAAGTTTTTAGGCATCTTGCTTATGGGGTTTAGAGCATCAGAGAGATTTATATGAATTATATGATACAATAGATTTCCTAATGATTGTGGCATATATTAAAAAGTAATCGGCCAATAATCCTTGTGGGGCCCCTGACCATATTTTGGTTTCAGTAGTTTTGAAACAGCAGTTGATGCATAAAAAAGCTACTATGTTTGAATCACTATGATCTAATGGTAATTGATTTTAAAGGCTGTTATGCATGTAATGTTTGAGATTGGTCTATAGTTAATCACACACAGAACTAGATTTTTTAGTAATGGCATAAAGACAGCAGACTTTAGGGAGGTGGGAAAAGATCCACTAAGCAATGAGTATCTATAGTACAAGGTTATCTTCAGCAAACCTCTATAATCATAATTTTATTGACTTTTATTTTCATAATTCTAACGATGGTCTGTAACAACTTAGTGTTATGCCAGCTGACTGCTTTGTCAGTTGTTTCTTTTCAAAATAATTTTTCTATGTGATCATTGCAATGCTGGTCACAATGCCAGCCACAGGAGCACAAGAAGACATTATTTGAGGTTGTGAAATGAAGCCTGACAACCAGTCAGTGTTGGGATGTTTGGCCAGAGGGCCCTCACACCCTGCTGAGCTCAGTGAATGGACAATTGAACATAGTGCTCGCTTGTCCTCACAGGCAAGCATGACAGAAAACACTCACAGACCAGGCAGAGGAAGGAAAGATTGCTGTGCTAACCCACAGTCAAGTGTGTGGATGGAATAATGTTCAGTGTATATGAATATTTTTAAAATTTGATTCTAAAGGGCTCTCTGTTTTTAAATAAAAACATGGCAATAATTTGTACACAATAATTAAAGTGACAGCAAAACCCATATGAACAATCTCAGACACACACACACACACCTGTCTGTGTAAGCTGGGATCCTCTCTCCTCCTACTCACGGATATGAGTCAGCCTTGGGTTCCTTTCATTGTTCAGCAGTCTAGAAATATCTAATTGCTGATGGGATTTTATAGTCTGTATTTATGTTCAGATGTTTACGTAAAGAAAATTTACATTAATGTAGGCATAAGTATCTTTTTGTCAATTTTATATAGAGCGCAAGTAAATTTGAATATGACATTTCCTTAACAAAGGAGGAAAAGTTTGACTTTACATGACTTGACAAGTGTATCTTTTGCATGAAAAGTTGAGGACTGTCCTGCCTTCATCCCACAGCTTCCCACCGGCAGCATTTCCTAGCTGTCACAAGGATAACAATACGAGGAAGGTCACGCTTTGTAATGTTGCCTGTCAGACAGCCAACACAGCATTGCCCCGGAAGAAATGTAATTAGCTTAAAACACTAGCGGAGAGCGAGGCGACATTAAAGGAATTGAACAATAACCAGCTTTTAATGCCATCCTGGCGAGAGAAGAGAAGAAATCGTTTCATATTGAAGAGTTGCGATTTTGATGGAGGTTGATTCCGTTTTAGGTGAACTGCAGTGTAATTAGTAATGCGCATGTGTATACAAGATAAATAAACCACCCTCACTTGCTTTTATGTGCAATGGAAACTTCCTTAGAAATTGTAGATTGGAAAATACCATCCTACGCTGGTTCGGGGAAAGTGGGACATGCTTCCATCCCTGTCTTATCTGTTCTTAGGAGTCTAAAAGGAGTTTTTTAAAGTAGTGTAAGATGTTAATTAAAATAGTCTCTAGCAAGGTATTTTTCGATCAGGAATTTACTGCAGCATACTGATGTTGAAATTAGGAATTTTTTTTTCGATTTAAATGCCTGTATTTGAAGATTGTGACTGCAAGCAATCATGCTGCAGTAGCATTGTGCAATAAACTGAAATCCTCCTATGTTATGCACAGTTGTGTAAGTGTGACTAATAATTTGGGAGGTTTACATGCACATCGGATACATTGGGGTACATTAGCATAGACGATTAACTGTGCATGATGAAACACTTATGTAAGAATATGTTTTACCAGGCAGGTTTTGTTAAGGATATACTTCTTGAGCAGATTTATATGGTGTAATGGTCTAGACTCCACTAGACAAGACAGTTGTAGAAATGCATGTCTCTAATCAGCACAAATTTCGAAGAGAGTACCTTACAAAGATGCCTTATTTCTATTCTCTTCTTGGATATACAGTATATTTCTCATCAAGTAGTGAGCAATAGCTACAACAGTTACCTTTTGTAGTGGTCTTTTGCTGTAAGCAGACACTTTGTTTAATGGTTTTCTCTGTATTACCCTGCAGTATCTCTGTCTGGTTGCCGTAAATATATAAAAATCAATGTTGGTGTTAAAATACATAATTAATACCAGTACTAATCTAACGTTGCAGATGACGAGGTTCATTATTACTAAAGTACGTTTAACCCTTTCAGCATTCTGCACGTGTGTGTGTATGCCAGTGAGGCTATGTTAGTGCTGATGCTAGCACTAGCAGGCTGGCTGCCCATCCTGTGGCTAACATTGTCTTTCTTGTATCAGTTAAAATGGACCTGTGCTTATTTTGACAGTGTCCGAAAGCCCATTGTGAAAAAGGCATATTGGATTTCTACACTGCAGTCATGTTTCTACAAACTTGATGTCTTTTTAGCTTTGGTTTGGTCTCCACCAAGTCCAGAGAAACATCTCTGTATTTTGATTGCTATATATTTGATATACCAATTAGTCAATATTTTATCAGAAATATCTGCAAAACATATCACATTCTTGCGACTAGTGAATTTTAGCATGCTAATATACTAAACTATGATAGTTAACATGGTTAACATTATAGCTAAACATTGGCGTGTTAGCATTGTCACTGTGAGTGTGTTAGCATGCTAATGTTGGCATTTAACTCAAAGTACCATCTGATGGAGACACTAGCATTGCTGTAGACTTAGTCTTGTTAGCTAGCTGCTAAATATGTTCACATTTTCACACATTTTTCTCTCACATATCTCAGCTTTCTTTAAATGTAGCAGTTCATGATTAAGATAAAGCACTACTGCTAATCTCCGTACTACACAAACCACACACCTTTCACCCACATGGCCTTTGACTGTCTCTGTACATTCCTCTGTCTCTCACTATCAGAAGAAACAGAACATACTTCTATGCTTTAGCTCTTGTTTTTGTCTGTAGTCATTTAGGGCTCTTCTTCTTCTAAAATATTCCCTCTGAAGCACTTAGCCTAATTAGAGATCATTTATTCCCAGAACTAATCAGTCCAAGTGTTTTTGTGTCTTCTAAAATAATAACATGAGAGAAAGCTGTTGCACTAAGTGAGGGTTCAACAGCCCACGCTGCTTACTTAATTTGACTCGCGTGTTTCATTTTTTGTGTGTATGTGTGTGTTTGTGTGTTTGCTGTTACGCAAACTGTAGCCTAATTTGATTAGTGACTAGAATATAATTACTTTGCAAAAGAAGGCGTAGAACACGTAGGATTCCTCTGATCTGTCTTCATAAATGTTACCATGTAGAAAAGACATGGAAGTGTTTAGGTTGTGTGTTCCTTTTTCCTAAATTTTTTAAGCAAGAAAAGTGTTGAGTGTTAATCAGTCAGTCTGAGGTGTCTATTCAGTTTGTGAGTAGAGATGTAAAATAATGTTTGTATCTATTATGCTACAAAAATTAAATGAATATAAAACTATATTAAAAAAAGTCTACAGTTTAATAGAGTCTAAATAAAAGCTATGTAAACATTAACGTTACGAATGAAAATGAATAGTGGAAGATGAGGTTATTAAAGTGCATATTGCACTCCATTTTATCTTCAAATTGTAAACTTAATATTACTGTCACTTAATATTGTTTCATATTATAATTTGAAAAGAAAATACATATTTTTTATTTTAAATATGTATGTAATGTTTTAAAAAAAACGAGAAGAAATACAGAGCAAACACAGAGATGTTGTATGTTGCACAAACTCCATTCATGGACTGGAGGAATGACAGAACTTAGTTTTCCTGCCTTCAGTGAGCTATGTACAGGTAAGGAAACAGGAATTCACTTTAATGAAGAATGCCGCCCCATGCGACTGAAACTTTAGACAAGAGGATTATATTATCCTTAACTGAAGGGTTCTTTTATACAGTATAAACGAATTGGCAAAAGAACACTCCTGACAAAAAAATTTAAAATATCTCTTGGCCATTGCACTTTTGAGACGGTCCCTGACTTCAGACTTACAGATTATGCTGACATTGTTTTTGGCTGTCTTGTCCACTTTGGATATTTGTCATACTTGTGTTCCAGCTTATGTTTTCTTCTTGTGCAGAAGGAAATGCACAACACACATGCACACACACAATTGTCTTGTGGCAAGTAGTGTGCAAATAAATTTCACATTACTGTAGGTCACTGAATTCATTTCTGAAATGGCAATTGGTATAATCTCTCAAGGGACCTGTTGTGAGCAGTCGGCCACATTTACCCAGTTACCCTTATGCCCCAGTGTAGATTAAGAAATACATTAACCACTATAAATCTATCAACTCTAGCCCATTTGTTCCCCTCTATGAACTGCTTTTGTCTGTAGTTAATTTTAACTGGGACGTAGCTATTTGAGAAAACTACATCAGAGGACAAGCCAAAAGCTTTTCCTGGAGAACAAACCTATTCCCTCTTAGCTTGTCCTTTTTGTTTTATGAAATACTCTCCTCTGGGCTCATCAAACGAAAATCTGGCCTTTTCCATCCTTATCCACTGTGATCTGAACCAAAAAACTCATACAATTCAAAGTCAACCTTGATCTGCAGGGTAACGCTTTATAAGAGATTTTTGCGAAGTTCTTATAAAAATTAAATATTTTTCTGCACAGATAGGATTCAAATCCTGTCAGTTATTTTCAAAGCTTTAATATTTTTAGAGAGAAAAGTCAGATGATTGGAACAAGACTTCTACTCCACTCCTTCTACTAATACAGTATTAACAGAGCATTTATCAACTATCAGAGCTGCAACACCACTCCTGAGTGTTCAGTTGAGTCCTGCCATCTCTCCTCCTCTCTCAGAACGACCTTGTAAAGATGACTCTCCTCTTTAACCCAGAGCCATGTAGCTAACTCAGCGCTACATCTCCCACACCTTGTCCCCATTGTTGCTGATCTTATCGTTCAGCCTATCAGAGGACTAATGACCCCAGCAATCGTTGCTGACCTGTTGGGAAGTGCATCTGCCAAAGAGGAGGGAGGTGAGTCCATTAAAAGATTAATGTAAGGAAGTGGACACTGTCCTCCTAGACCTGTAGAGCACTACAGCATGAACAGAGAATTTGATTTATTTTCATCCCTGCTCCTCACTTGCTGAATAGGCAGAGAAGGATGCTTAGGGTGAAGTGGTTTGTTTTGTCAAGAACAACTGACTGCAGTCAGTGTGTGTTTTAGATTGAAATTTCAATATATATGATTTATTTAGAAACAGACTAAATATTTCCTATTTGCGCTGCCATTTCTCAGCAGAGGTGTTACTTTGGATCTTAGTCAACATTAAGGTCTGACAGGCCATACATTTCCCTATTTCATTCAACAGGTCACAATTAGAAAATGTGTTACTTTGGCAACAGTGTTTAATATTTATCTGATCAATGAGCAGAGTGGCGTGGGCCCTGCACCCTGCACCCATTACTCATGTGTATGGCATAATGTTGGCATTTGTGCAGGGAAAAAACTCTCTTATTATATGCTTTTAGTAAAGATTTGCTGTCAAGATTGAAGAGCCTTGTTTCCTGGAGTCTTTTAGTAAGGGTCTGAACTTTTAAATTGGGCACAAACACTGACTTCTCCTTCACTGCATGGCTACTAAAAGAGTCGGCTTACTGCTGAGAGAGAGAGAGGGAGATAAATCATTTTTAGCATTTGATGGTCAGGTGGTGTCTCCCTGGTGTTTTTGTTGTACTCCAGTACCCATGCATGATAAAGCTGTGTTGGGCATCAATAATTTTGTTAAATCAGTATCAGGTTGACATTCATGATAAAATAAATAAATACCAGCCTCCGAAGGCAGATATCCAGTTTGAAAGTAATCCACTTCCCATTCCCCTTCCCCCATTCTCCACCTCCAGTTGATTGTATCCAGGTTAAATGTTAATTGGACAAAATCCCAGGCCTCCTTTGTTTTAATGACTGCACTTCTCATTTTCTCTCTCGCTGCTGCAATCGTTACAGAGTTTTAGGAGAGATAGATGTGAGTGGTTGTGCAAACACAGCTTGGCTATCTCTGGAAGGACTTACTGTCCACATTCCTCAATGGATCATAATGGGCTTTCTTACCATTTGCAGTGTTTGCACCATTAACCAGTGATGACTTTGCATCTAAGCCTGACTGAGACGAACAAGGTTGTCAGATGTTAAATCACAATAAATGGGTTACTGAAGCTAAGTGCTCTTCGATGCTAGGAGCACAGTGAAACGCAAGCTCTGTGTTTAACACCTACTCAGGTAGAGACTACACATTACAAGAACAGATCTGTTGCTAATAATGTTCCAAAAGGTTAGAATTTAAACTATTATGTGGTTCCTGTGCCAGGTACCGCATTGCTGAGTAGGTCACCATTAAATGCATTGATTTTTTTTTTTTTTTGATTGATTTGATCCATTGCTTTTGTCCAGGGTGGTAATGACAGTAACTACATTTAGTTAAATATAGTAACGTAAGTTCAGTTTTGAGCTATGATGCAGAAAAATCCTCATATTTAACTTTTACCTCACTACATCTCGATAAAAATATTACATTTCACTCCTGTCCAAATCTGTTTGACAGACTGTTTGATTGAAAAAAAAATTCTAGTAATAAATAAAAATAAGGACTGATATTTGTTTCTATAGCAACTCCGTGTGGAATAAAAAAGATTGAGCTGATTTTAACCCCTTCATGTATGTACGATATGTTATACTTAATAATAAATCATCATTTATAAGTATTCATAGAAGAGTAATACAGCATATACATAAGAGCATCAAATTGAGTACTGTTTAAAATATATAGTTTTCTTAATGGAGTACCTGTACTGTACTTTTGTACTTAAAATAATTTTTTGACTATGCACTTAATCCTTTATTAGAAAGTAAAAGTAAAGAAGCTGTGCAATAGTGGTAGTATCTCTGCAAGTCATTGTACTCTGCTGTAAAAACTGTATTTGCCCTCTTCCTGATTTTTTTTTTTTACATATTTATCACAAATTATTCAGTTCATCAAGCAAATTTTAATATTACATAAAGTGATAACTGGCCATGAGTCTTTGACATCGCTGCAGAGACATTTTGGCCCACTCTCTCAATTGAATTTAAGTCCGGGCAAAGATTCCAAAACTTTTATTTATGTTTTGAGCCATTCAGAGGTGGACTTGTTGATGTGTTTCGGATCATTGTCCTGCGGCATAATCCTAGTGCACTTGAGCTGGACATATTCCTTCAGGAGCCTCAGACCATTATACTACCACCACCATGTTTGAGTGTTGGTATGATAAAATTTTTTGGCAGGTGTAACTTACACCTTCCAAAAAGTTCAACTTTTGTCTCATCAGTTCACAGAATATTTCCCCAAAAGTCTAATCAAGATGTTACTGCCAAATGTGAGACAAGCCTTTGGGATCATGGGATCATGTGATTAGCTTGCAGTTTTCCAAGAGAATTTGTCTCAATTTTTTGTTTTGTGGGAAATATAGAAATAGTCCTTTTTATCATATAGTGCTAGCTAATGAGAAGCTGCATAGAATGACCTCAATTAATTTAAAATGAGAGCTTGCGGACACTTGAAAATTGTTCATGTCATCACATTGCACACCACTAATGCACATTGCTTACCTGCACTTTCTCTGGCTCAGGAGAGACAGCTGTCACATGATATTCAAATAGAGACAGAGGGTCAACTCATTACACAAAAATGAAAATCACCAGCACATGCTGACAGATTGCACAGCCATCACCTCAGGGATAAAGAACACAGTGTCAGGAAAATATACAGGAAAATAGGCAATGAGTATTGACCAATGTTTCTTTTAGTTCAGGTAATGCTTGTGATACTGCTCACAAAATTATTCCGTCAGCCTTTGTGCACCAACTTGTGTTGGTGAAATAGTAGACAGTTGCTATTACCTTACATAATTTTCCACTGCTTTTCAATCAGAGCTTTGCTCTTTGGTGCTCCTATTTGATCCACCAATGCACAAGAAAGTGACAGCAGAGAAGAATCCTGGACAGGATGCGATTTTGATGTCATAAAATTGAATCTCTAAAATAGAATCTTTGTCAGTGTGCTAACTTTAGCAACCATTCTTATCATAGCATATGTATTATTTATTTAGTTATTTATAACAATTTATTTATATTATTTGAGTATCAAAAAATCAGTGACATACATAGATGGGTGACAGTGACTATACTCTACTGGATAAAGTTTTTCTTATTTTTTTATCAGTTTTAAAACATTACTGTAACCCAGTCTTTAACAGTCTTTTTTAAGTCTACATTGTGCAATACCAGTTTAAAGGGTCATTCCATATGCCATGTAAGCCAAATGACATAACCAGGTTAATTTCTAGAGTTTACAGGGCTCCTTTGGGAGTCACACAGCCAAAGAGGACATACACAACTGTTTTTACATTTTTAATAATTCTGTCCATCAAAAGCATTACTTAGCCTTTTAGTAACATTTGAAAACTTAGGGGAAAAAAATGGACAGCAAGAAACTTTAGTATTATGATAGAAGGTTAGACACGGAAGAGGAGAAATGGGTAGTGAGCAGAGAAAAAAGAGAGAGAGGTCAAGGATTTAGCCATGCTGGACTGTGGTCAAATGCACTAAAAGCTTTATGCCTTAACAGGATTGTTAGGCAAGATACTGCAAGCCTCACTGGCTCATGTTGCTTGGAGCATAATGATTGGTTGGTGGAGTATTTTTTATGCAGCGTGGGTGATTAAATCTGTGGATACTGTTCCGAAATCAATATGAGTTCAGTGACATAAAGTATTACCACTGTGTGTGTGTGTGTGTGTGT
>JAUBNQ010000015.1:6414609-6424925 GCA_032353495.1 Ctenopoma kingsleyae | reverse complement strand
TGTGTGTGTGTGTGTGTGTGTCCGTCCAGACAAAGTGAGAGTGGGAGAACCAGGGTGAGGAAAGGAAACATGAGGGGCGGGGAGCGAAGGACAGAGTAGGCAGCACAAATTGCAAGCCAAATTTTTATTATGACAGATGAGATGGGTTATTGAAATCCAAGGCAAGGCTCTTTGACTGTTGATGCCATTACAGGACATGGCTGCTCTAAATCTAGGTCACCTATCAACTTAACCTCACACTGGGCATCAGCAGAGCCTCATTGCTGTGTAATTATGCCTGGAATAAATAGGGCACTACACCACATAGCAGCTGCTATAATGGACAGTGTGGAATTCAATTGTTCTCCTCTGTTCTTCTCTAATCCCTCCTTTTCAACCTCTATTAACTCTCTACATTTTTCATTTCTTCCTCTGAGCCCCCTTCTACCCTTTAGTTTTCATGCCATCATTGTTTCTGTCCTTTTTTGTACTCCACTTTATCTTATTCCCTGCTGTCCTTGAGCAGAAGGAAGAGGGGTCATATGGGTCTCAGAGGGAATGCACCATTAAGAAAGAGTTGTTAGCAAATACTGTATGAACTGTAATACAGAAAGAAATTAAAGGCAATTCACACACTGTAAATTCAACCACTGCAGCCCAATTAGGGAGCATAAATATATTCTCTCAATCGAAACCCAAAACCAAACCCTCCATATCGTCCAATTGTTGGGAGGTTTGGGTGGCTATTTGGCTCTGTAACGCCTTTTGAAACCAGATCTGAGCACAGCACATTACTGCCTGCAGAAACAGTGCTTCTGGCATTTTGGCCACTCAGCAGTTCAAAGAAACTAAAGTCCCCCCACCCTTCCTACCCCCTCCCTAAGCTACTAGCAGAGTGTGATCATACTTCTGTGTGTGTGTGTGTATGTGTGTGGTAACCAGTTTAGTAATTGATCCTAGTGACTTTTACTTGACTACAATGACTGGTCATGTCAGTGCTTTATTTTCTTTTTCAAATGGCCTCATTGACCATTTAGGGCTCATTACTAATATTTCTACATAGTTTCAAGCGTAATGAAAGGAGAAAAGGAGGGAGCAGAGTTTTTTGTCATTAATTATATACCAGACTTTTATTTGAGGTATGCAAGTTATTTTCATGCACATCACAAAGAGAACAGACGCTTGTTCTTCTGCCTTCATTAAAATAAATTCTTTACAACTTCGCTTTTATTAAAAACAACAGGGTTCCAGTCCCGCTTCTGCCGTCATTGTTTTAATCTTTGCTAATTAATTTGAAGAGGTCCTGATTTAAATAATGGAATTGTCAGGGAAGACATTGTCTTAAGCTTTCATGGTGTTAATGTTCAGTGCAGCTGTTTGAATAGTGTATGCAACAGATATTCAATAATTAAACCCTTTTCAATCACTCTGAGAATGTCTTGTTCCAAAACAAGTTTTTTTTCTAATGCAGTCCATTAGAGTTCAATCATTTTTAATGATTCTGAGGAGCTCTTCTTTTTCTGTTTTTCTCTGGTCCTGCTGGAGTATGTTGACAACAATTTTTAGAAATGGTATTTTTCTTAGGAAAGGTATTTTTCTTCTCCACAATTTTTTGAATTTGATACACAAAGTATGATGAGCAATATTCTCAATTGTCCATATTATATGAAATCAAATCATTATCAGTTATCTAGTATAACTTTTTGCTTAACAACAACAATGTATCTTCCTGTCATTCAGTCTGATTGTTACAGAGATTTACATATTGCAGCATCAATTGGCATAAGGTTGATTATCTGGTAGAAAAATGTGCGTGATTGAATCTTCTTTAAAAAAAAAAAGGTTTTTACTTTGATCTATGCTTTACTGGTCATGTTCAAATTATGCTTTCAATGAAGAAAAGTTTAATTTGAAAGGACTGAAAGTATATTATGTTACCATCAATATCTACAACACTATTTTTATGGTATGGTGGTGCTGACAGCAGTGCTATGTAAGCTTATCTTTAACATGATAACATTACATTTTCTCAGATGCTCTGGAAAACAACAAGGGCATATCTCTGACCAAAACATTAGAAACAGACTTCATGAGGGTGGCCTGAGGGCCCGATGTCCTCTAGTGGGCCCTGTGCTCACTGCCTGGAACTGGAACCTGGAACTGGTGCCCCGATGAGAGCAGGTTCACTCTGAGCTCATGTGACAGACGTGAAAGGGTCTGGAGAAGCCGCGGTGAACGTTATGCTGCCTGCAACATTGTTCAGCATGTCTGGTTTGGTGGTGGGTCAGTGTTGGTCTGGGGAGGCATATCCATGGAGGGACGCACAGACCTGTCAAGGATAGACGATGGTCCCCTGACTGCCATTAGGTATCGGGATGAAATCCTTAGACCCGTTGTTGGACCCTTTGCTGGTGCAGTGGGTCCTGGGTTCCTCTTGGTGCATGATAATGCCTGGCCTCATGTGGCAAGCGTATGCAGGCAGTTCCTGGAGGATGAAGGAATTGATACCATTGACTGACCTCCACGCTCACCTGACCTAAATCCAATAGAACATCTCTGGGACATCATGTTTAGGTCCATCTGACACCACCAGGTTGCACCTCAGACTGTCCAGGGGCTTAGCGATGCACTGGTCAAGATCTGGGAGGAGATACCCCAGGACACCATCCGTCATCTCATAAGGAGCATGCCATGACTTTGGGGCCATACAAACTACTGAGTACTATTTTGAGTTGCTGCAATCATATTTCAGCAAATTGGACTAGCCTGCCGCATCAGTTTTTCAGTTTAAATTTCTTGGTGACTTCGAATTAAGCTAGGTAGCCTCTGTAGGTTGATAATATCCATTTTCATCAAATGATGTGGCATCCTTTTATTCCCAACACATTACCCATTCTATATCAGTATGGATATCCAGCATGATTTTTTTCCAGTTAAGATCTGATGTGTTTTCAAAATATTCCTTTTTTTTTTTTTGGGCAGTGTATATGTGAAGCGTCTCTCAAGTTTCTAATAAGCATGGTTGTTTCCCTCACTAACTTTTCCTTGTGTCTAAGTCCCCTGCAACTAAAGATGCATGAGGGGATGTAAGGAAAATATGCAAGTTTGAATAAGTTTCAACAGTTTGACAAACTCCTTTCTCCGTAGAAATTTTCAGTGTTACTAAATGTAAATGATGATAGACAAATTGCATTTTTGGCTGAAAGACTTGGGATTCTTAGAGAGTTTTCACACCTTAGTATGTTTGCTTTGGTCCGAATCAGTTGATGAGTTTGTAACATTTTATCATTTTCCCCTTGGCTCGGTTTCCTTTTACACAGGGAGAAATCCAAGCGAACCAAAATTCGTCACTTCAAATCATGGTGGAACGTCCTTTCTGCTTATTGGTTAGATGTGTCTGCTGCGGGAACAACAAAAGTAAATATAGGAAGTAGATCCTGTGTCATGGACTACTGTATATTTCTATGACAGAGGAGACAATTACATGACGAATATTAATGTGGGTTGGTCGTCCTCCTGGCGATTGTTTATTACATTAAATCACTTGCACATTCATCCGACCAGATGTCTGTGAGACACTGCACCTTCTCTTGACATCACGTTTGTCCGTAATTCATCCTGCAGCATGATTTAGGGATTTAATAAATTAAAGTCTACACGATTCAATGCCCTGAGATAATGCGATTCATAGCGTTCGGTCCTGTTTTGGTTCGGTACGCTTTCACCAGGCGGACGGCACCAGAGTTTGCAATTTGATTTGGATTGAGACCACCTGTTTTTGGGGGTGCAGTTGTTTTGGTGCGCACCCGAGTGCCATTACTGTGTTCACACCGGACCAACTGAACCGCATCAAGGGGGAAATGAACTCGAGTTCGATTCAAACGGACTAAAACCTGTAGGTGTGAAACCGACCTTAAATTAGATCTGTTGTATGTGTAGTTGAGTATAAAGCTGCGCTAGTGTTGATACAGTTTCAGATCACTTTGACTACCTGCAGTATCCAATCACCAAAAGGTTCCAAAAAACAGGGTACATCTGTGTAATTAATTGTGTTTTTGGCAGTGTCATTTGATATGCTGGTTGGTTGGTCTACCACTTCGTCTCAGATTAAAATATGTGAACAACTCATACTCTTCTGACTTTTCCTTTTGCATAGTGCCATGAAGCAAACTCAGCATAGACATTGTAGCATCATCATCAGATCATATTCTAATTTGTCCAAGTCCCTGACCAAACGCATGCAAAATTAATTGGTATATTTAGTTCTAATTAGCATTTTCACACATTAAACTAAGATTTGATTATACCTGATAAAAATCAGAATGTTTCATTTTCAGTGTGAGCATTTTTAGCATTAGCAAAATGTTTAACAAGACTTTCTAATCTTTTCCCAACCTAAACAGAAAATTATCATTTGCAACACTGTTGTTATGGTCAAATAGGCCATTTTATAAGGTTCTGATAACTGTGGTTATCTGCCATGTGCATGAACCATTAGGCTACCATTGCGCGCCAAAAATGATTTCATATTTCACAATAAGGAAAAAAAGGTTTTCCTTTTTTGTGCAAGAGATGTAATAACCAAAGAAATCCATCTTAAATAAAACATAATAATTTTTTTTCAAGACCTTAGAAGGCTTCATGTATCAGGGTCATTACTGTCCAGATTTCTTTTTAGCCCTCTTCTCTCCTGCTCCTGCTTTTTGTCAGCTCTAAAAAGGTTGTTCTGGTCTGCTCTTTTTGTCCAGCGGGCAGACTGCTAAAACCTCATTTTGGGTACAGAGCATTAGAACACACAGAACCTGTGGTAGGAACTCTCTGGGTGCTCATCTCAGGCTGACAGCGGGCAGTTCCTCAAGCATTATTGTAGTTGGCCATGACTGATTTCTCGGAGGCAGGTCGAACCACAGGAGGCTAAATGTTCTGCTTTGACTCTTCCATTTTGATTTGCTGTCGATGTATGGCTGTTTGACATTTAGTCTTTTGGATGTGCTTTTTTTGTATTCTCACTGTTAGCCGCAGTTGTTTACACTCAATAAACACCACTAAAGGACAAAGAAAGCCAGGACAGCACAGGTGACTGGTATATAACTAGGAAATTATTTTTAGATGTTTGCTTTTAGATGACCTTTCTCCTGTTTTCTTTCCACTGTAGTGAAGTACATTATGTTTTCCCATTGTAAACATAAATAATACTAATCACTACCCTGCAATCTGACAAAGTCAGGTCTGCATTTAGACTTAAAATATAGATGATGTTTTTCTTTGTAAGTGAACTCCATTGCCTACCATCCTTTAAAAGCACATGAAATGGTTATTCAGGTTCACAGGTGTTGCGTGTTTAGCAGATTCTAGACAGGCTGAATGAGGCAGAGGGACAGAGTGATTCATGCAGTGAACATCTGCACTACTCAGCCTCAATCTAGGAAAATTAATTATTATATTTATCTAATCAAAACCTCAGATTTATACATTTTTGAAATGTACTGTACATGGCTTTTCAGTGTGCTAACCTAATACAGTAGGTTGTGAAGAGAAACTTCTAAACTACTCTTTTGTCAATTTAAGATATAGGAAGATATTTACATTGACTGGCTGTCAATAGAAGAATGGTGTTTGTACGTTGTGGAACAGTTACCAAGGCGACATTATCTGTCTGTAAAGATTCTTAGTCATCCAGGTCATGGTTATTGCAAAAAATGCTGTTACAGAACTAGTGAAGGCTTCATCAGTTCTACAGAACCCTAAAACAATTTTTTGGGTATCACCCAATATCCATCATGTGAAGTACAACAAATCCTGGCACTGGTAGTAATTTTGTTTTCTCAGAAGTGGGGGTGACAGTATGGCGGCGGAGATGGTACATTATTGATCAAGACGAGACCTAACTTGTTTGTTCCCTGATGGCAGTCCCACAGGCCTTCTAGTGAGCAGAGCAAAGTGGTGCACTGTCTTGTTCAACTGTGGTTTATGGGATCTGTCAGTGGGATGTGGAGGAACATGTAGCACAAAGATAAGCCGAGCCAAGACACTCCCTAGTGTGGGAGGTGTTGTGGAGGCTGGGGGTCAGAGGTTTCAGGCTGTGAGTACAACAATCTAAGGTTAAGATTCTTGACTGGAATAATAGCAGGTGCTGAGATAACGTGCACCAAAAAAGAACATCTAGTGGAAATCGGGTTAATGTTATTAAATTATCAGAATAATTGTAGATAAAAGAAAAGAAAAATTATCCCATTGACTGTAGGATATAGAGTTCAACATTGTGCAGTTACTTGTACAGTCAGGGAAGCTTAGCTACTGTTATTGTGAATATGACCAAGAATGGTTTTATCATCTTTTTAAAAAATAGCTTTTTATTTTCTTATATAAACGGTGAGAATTCGAATTTCAGTTCCACCAAAAAGTTGTTCTGGTCCCTCCAACCAAACCCATAGGATCTAAATGGAGACTATTTTATCTTTTAAACACAACAGAAATACTGCACACATACTGTAAGCTTGAGATGACCTTTGTTATGATTTGGTGCTATACAAATAAAGATGAATTGAATTGAATTAAGCACACACTCTCACGCTCTGATACTTAAAACCATAGGCAACCCCGCTCAAATTAAAAGCAGTGCGATGTTCTCTTTCTATGATTGGTACAAAGATGGCCTTCCTCTGTTAGGGGAGATATATGAGATGGAAGATAGAAAGCCAAGGCTCTTAATAAAAATCATCCATTTCTGTCAGAGCTGGCCAGGGGAAAATTTGCAGCAGTATCAATAGACACCATTTTTTCTACTTCTTTATCTCATCCTAGCTCTATCACCTTTTTTTTTTTTTTTTTTTTTTCTCCTTTCTGATCAACAGCATACATCAGCAGTGAGAGAGCACATCACCTCGACTGTCACCGATATCTTCTAAATCATTTTGTCTCTTTCTGAAGGCTGACCTCTTTGCTGTACATTTTGGGGCTATCAAGTGGCACTGAAAGTCATACTTATCAAGAGGGAAAGGGATGACTACCAGACTGCCATTTATTATTCGATCTTAGTGCGATGTGAGTTTGTAGGTGTGATTGAATTCTCTCCTTTTCCCTCCTCTTGAGCATTTAGACCCAGTGTGGAAGAAGTAAGTTGAGAATCTAAAATTGTGCCACACATTTTTCAAGGTAGATTATTGTTAGATTTTCACAACCTAGATAGAAGTTTGTAGTCAATATGCTGCTATATGAAGAAAAATGTTGCAGAAGCAGTAGAGCTTCCCCCGCTTTTTCAAATAATGCACCACTGTTTTTTATGGTTTGTGAATCATTCCCTGTAAATGTTGAGTATTCTGTACTGAGGATACAGAGGGGTAAATATCATAAGAGAATTCATAAACACATCAGTCATACTGGTGCTGCGGAGGTTGCCGATACACTCTTGTAGGTGGGATTGTCATGCCTGGGGATGGTAGTGCGACTCCTCTCCAGGAGAGCATGAAACAGGATTACGAGCACATCAACAAACATGCAAACCACAACCTTTTTTTCACGACAGATACGTGTGAAAATAATGGTTGCTGAGCTTAACCTTTTATCTTTTATTTCTTTCAATTGATGGCACTTACTTCATTACCACACACATAAATAAAATATCAATAAACTTCATGTAGCAGAATCAATCCAGTTTTAGTTTGTCAGTAATAAAAATAGTTTCACACTTACAGCTTACACCTGTAGCATTTTTACAGTGTGTGATTTGTGTGATGTCACCTATATCCTGATGGTACAAATAAAGCCTGTTATTTTATCAGGAGGATGTCATTTATCATCTTATCCCCATAGCAGATTGTCCAAACCAATTGTCAAGATACTCCCTAGGGAGGGAGATGATGTGGGGGCTGGGTGTCAGATGTCTTAGGCTCTGAGTATAACAATCTAGGGCTAAGACCTTACACCTGTAGCATTTTTACAGTGTGTGATTTGTGTGATGTCACCTATATCCTGGTGGTACAAATAAAGTGTTATTTTATCAGGAGGATGTCATTTATCATCTTATCCCCATAGCAGAATGTCCAAACCAATTGTCAAGACACTCCCTAGGAAAAGAGGTTTCACATGTGTGAAAGTGTCTCTCCAGCCTGATTGATAGCTGTCACACATACGGTGCTACCATTTAGACCCGTGCTCTTCTAAGAACTTCACTGACAGCAGGGTGCACTGTGGTTTTAAGCGTCCCTTCCCTGCTTAGAGGAATCCGATGCACTGATGACTGGCTGCTAGAGTTGCAGTCCTGACGCTTGGTTACCCCTCGCTTGTCAGCCAGCTCCCATCATGCCTCATGCCCCTGCAGCAGGAACATAATACTCCCATGAGTTAAGAGCGCAGGTCGTTTCGTCCTGAACACATGCACCTTGTTTCACACGTATAAACACAAGCACACTTTTTCCTTTACGCCTGTCAGGTCACATACCTAAATGGCGCAAACTACACTGTTATAGACATCCCTACTGTCTCACTGTCTGACCACTTCATGACTCTAAATGGCACAAAATCCAGTTGCTGCACAGGTTGTGGTGTGAAATGAGAGGCAGCAGACGCCCACTAATGTGATCTGTCACAGTCTGTTGGAGGGGAGAAAAATGTGAAGCGGGGGGATGGCTCACCTTGATAAGCACAGCAGCCTTTCCTGTTTTTACATGATTCAAATTTGAATACACACTATCAAGATGTATCTCCTCCTACCAGCTGTATGCTTTTCAAAGGACCCCCTTTCTTCTCTTCCCCGCCCTCCACTCAACTTCTGCTTCCTCTATCAGTGTCACCAATTGCATTTTTCCCAGCTTGCTTTTAAATTAGTCTGTCTACCCCATCTTCTCCTCTCATGTTATTTTCATAGGAGGCAATCCAAAGTGGATTGCATGATAATCTAAGTAAGGGATCACTGTCCCTCACAAGAGATAGCGTACAGAAAGCAATTGGAGCTGAGGAACAGGGTGGACATTTCTGACAAGCCCCAAGTGACACAAAATGCAAATAATTTCACTTACCCAGTGTCTAGACGCTGCTCTTTTCCTGACTTTGAAGCTAAAGTACATCTTTCAGTAGCAATGTACTGTATTTACTTGTTTGAATTTCTGAGATTCTTTTTCATGGGTCACCAACCTCATTATAGTGGTGTCATTTATTATGCATCAGAGAAATTAAAAACTTTTGATTTAAAGATGTGATTAATTTGCAAAGGGCTGACATGTACACACTTACTATATACCCCCTAAATGAAAAAAACCTTTATCCTAACTCTTTAACCATGACATGAATCCATAAGCAGCAAGCCTGCTCCTTGTTACAACAATATTGATGAACATCTACATCCAATATGTTGCTCCATTGATTCTTCATTATTCCAATTCCCGGGACTGTTTCAATGTGGCATAGCAGCAAGATGTACACAATTAATTTGTGCTTTCTATTAAAACTGAGTCATTAAAAGCATGCTGCACAAAAATGTATAATTAAAATACCAGCACAAGTGAGAGGTAAAAGTCTCATTAGTATTGGTGCCACATGCTGTTCATTTCCTTGACTAATTTAAGCAGCCAGTTTTAGCTGTTGCTGGGATTTATGCACTGCACATTCTGCATGTATTTTGTGTGTAGAAATTGTAACTAAAACATACTAAAATACAAAAAAACACTCATTAATTTGAAATAGTAGTAGTCAAGGTCAATAGGTATTATATTGTGTATTATACATTAATGTAGTTTTTGTGGCTCTGAAACGTTTATCCATACCTTCAAAACTGTAATTCTCATCAGCTTCAGCTGTATTTGTTTTTTTTGTGCTAATTGGCAAAGCAAGATGGTGAAAATGGTAAACATAAACACTTTAACATTCAGTCATGTTCCACCTGTCCAGTGGACTAGTGTTTCTTTTATTTTTACACTCTGTAACTCTAAAGTGTTTGAGTGGAGACACTGACTTCAGTTCAACTTTGCAAACAAGTTGCTCATCAAATTCAATAGTTAATTAGTGACAAGTGAAACGACCTGCTGTTTTCTACTTCTGTCATTTTAATCAGTATAAGCTAAAAATGAGAAGCTGCTAGGTGGCTACAGCTTTTCACAGATTGGTGAACCTCTGCCCATCTTTACTTCTGAGAGACTCTGATTCTGAAAGATGATCTTTTTTGTGCCTAGTCATGTTACTGACCTGTTGCTGATTAATCTAATTAGTTGCCAAATGTTCTTCCAGCCCTTTATTGTTTGTATCACTTACTTTTTCACCCTTTTCGTTGCCTCTGTCCCAACTTTTTTGAGGCATGTTGCTGGCAAGTTCGCAAGTGTCCTTGCCACACACACACACACACA
>JAUBNQ010000015.1:6391777-6402242 GCA_032353495.1 Ctenopoma kingsleyae | reverse complement strand
GATTCAAATGTCAAAGTACCAGTGCCACTGTGACCAGTATAGCTAAGCCGATAAAACTTTGCAACATTAGCTTAAAGGTATAATCACAAACCTTGTCACAGTGAGCCAAGTGCCTACCAACAGTCTTCACCAGCAATCTTCAGATAATATTAAGCAGTATGTAATGAATAATTTAATATGACTAGTGTACTCAATTTCAAATAATTGCAAGGGTGGATTACCAGCTGTGTGAAGGGGGAAACTTCCCCAGGGTTGTATATGTGGGAATTACTTTGTAGTACTTTGATTGACTAAACACTGAAATGGTAAGTCCCCTAATATGGCTGCTGCATTTCCTGCTGCCTTCCTACGCAACAATCTAGTTTGAATCCCTCTACATTTTTTGAAATATGCCGTTTCCTAAGAGTGTGAGTATACTTACAGTAGATTGTCATTCCCATACCTGGCTGGGACGTTAGCATAAAACCTGAGCAACATCAAAATATCAATCTTATCTAACTCTTTGATTTTTTTCACAAATACTTTAGGTATTTAATCAAGTGATCAGTGTATACCCAACACACTGACACAGAGCAGTATCTATTCCCTCAACCCCAAAGTGGTTTGAAGGAATATACATGTGGTCGTAAAGATCATTTTTGTCCCTGCTCCTGTGGGTGGGTTATTCACCTCTGATTGATGAGGATGTAGTCATTTCAATGCTAGTCAGATATTAACAGTCCCGCTGAGGTTTCTACTGCTAACTCATTTGTATCAAGAATGTGTAATAACTACTACTTCATAGCTTTGCTTAGTAATGTGTTCTTGTGGTGAGGTTTTGATCAGCTTCAGGCGATATCTATTTCTGTTCTCCCACTTGATTCAACCCTTCTGTGCTTGACATACAGAAATTTACTGCTGAACAAAAGCTTCTTTTTTTAACATTGTCTTGGGTTGCAGTGGTATTGGCTTAGAAACTGTGCTATACTGTCCTCTGCAGTCTCTGTTTTGCTTTTCCTCACCAACATTTGATTCATAACACCACTCAGTTTTTAATCAGAGCTTTCAAATTTGACCTTGACTTAAATCTATCAAGCTGACAGTTTTGGTGAGAACAGGGGCTCAATGGCAGCCTCAGAAGTCAAATGATCAGCTTTCCTGTGTGCTCACAGAGGGCATGAATTTCTGCACATGGAGCATTATTATTACGAGCTAGTTCTATTTGCACCCTCCAAACACCAATAAAAAAGGTACAGTGTGGTGTTAGTGAAAGCTAGCTAGAGGTAATTATCATAAGAGTGTGCGGAACAGAGCTCCATGCAGAGGAGATTATAGTCCTCTCCATCCTTCCCTCTGTCCCGCCATCTTCTTCCATTCTCTCTCTCCTTATTTGTGAATCATTTTTAACCTAGAATCCAAACAACTTTGACAGGGATTATGGAGTTTTGATGAGAGACAGAGAGAGGCTGGAAGAAAGTGAGTTTGGGGTAATGAAGCAGCAGTGTCAAGGAATGATTTATGAACGTCTCCTTCCTTCACTCTCCCTTCACTGAGATGTAGGCAGTTCAAATATCACATTTCACAAAAATTCAATTCTGACCACGCACAATGTGATCAGTGTACCATTTCGAGAAATTGAATAGCATTGTTTGTTTAATATAGTATCTCAGGCCTTCTAGTGATATGTCAGCAATATTTCCACCTAACACCAGAAGAATGCACATTCAGGCTAATATCAGAGGAAGATTGTAAAGCTTGGAAAAGAGGCATTTATTAGGATTCACTAGTTGTTTTTTTTTTCTTGTGGTGACACATGGGGAATAGTGTTGTGTTCAGTTTATGATTTCAGACAGATGAGACACAGAGAAACCGGTGCCAGGGTCAATACTTGAGCTATAATGAATAGTTCACAGGCCACATCAACTACAGAGCAGCAGCAGAGCATTTTCATTGCTTAGACAAATCAAGAGTTCAGAAATCATTGGAAAACACACTGTACTAACTATAAGCTAAAATTAAATCTTATAAATGCTGTGGTTTCTGGCATCAACATTAAAGGTAGCGTGTAGGTTGTTATGACAACCATTGATGCTGCCTTTATTGGATTATTGCACTGTTTTTCTTCCCACTGTGTATTTACATTTTAGACAGTAAGCTGACATTTTTAGCCTGTGCATCATATGAGTAAGCAGGTAGGAGTTCAGTGCCTTGCTCTGGAACAAGTAAATAGAGACAGAATATAGGGTTGCTTGTAGTCGTACACAATCAAACTTCCCAGTTAGTGGCCAAAGATTCAGCTAAAACGTAATGATGTAGGGTGGGGCCATAACCAATCAAAAGTCCAAAGCCATGCCAGCACCTCTAAATCTAAAAATCGAAATCATGTATGATTAGTGAAAGTATAAACAACTAATGCCTTGTTAGTTTGGGAGGATGGTAGGTTACATGCTGGAATTACAGATTAAGCTTACAAGGTAGAGCCGGTTGGTAATTTGTTGCTCAACTCTGGTGGGAGCCAGACTAAAGACTAAAGCACAAAGACTGGAAATGGGCAGAAACAACTTAACAGGAATTGTCCAGCAAAGATTTCCAGAAGAGTTCCAGAAATAGTCCATCATGAAACTGCCTATAAAAGACTGAACTAAACCCACAGCATCTGCAGTGTATTGGATGAATGAGACTCAATAATGTCTCTTCATTCCACGCTTGATCTGTGCTTTTCCAAAACACATCATTAAATCACAAAAGTTTTGTTTGTACCTTCCAGATGTATGTAAAATTATTTCCTGTGAGTTTATTAAACATCTGCAGTAGCATCAATCAGTAAAAGGATCCATATGAACATCTTGAAAGTGAGAAATTCAGTGGTAACTTGATTAATTATTCACGATTCTGTTAAATTATTTTATTAACTTAACTACGAAACTACAGAAACGGATACCATAACCGAGGGAAGTACTGAAAGCACGCTGGCTGGAACGATTTAATACAGAAAGCGGATGCTGATTTGATGCATGTCAATGAAGGAAAAATAGGAGAGTGGCTTATCCTGGTGAAGTGACGCGCGTTAGTTGCAGTCGAAGTGTGGGCTCACATGTAAAACAATGGGTGCGGATGTTTTGATGCCACAAGTGTGTATTGGCTTTATACTGATTGTTCCCCTTTGTTTTAAGTCTTTCTACTTAAGCTAACTGCCATCTGGCATTTCATGAGTCATGAGCAGAGGTGTATAAAGTACACAAACTCAATACTCAAGTAAAAATGCCTAGTATTTGCCTAGAAAAATACTCCACTACAAGTAGAAGTACCCTTTTATTTTTCTACTCAAGTAAAAGTACTGAAGTACATGCACAAAATCTTACTTAAAGTACAAATGTAAAAGTACTCCACTAGGAAAAAAGTGCATTTTAACAATATATAATATGATGCTGGTGATGACATAAATGTTAGAAGAAGAACTTTAGTCCAGATTTGTTCAACAAATTTTCAAAGGTGAAAATTATGGTAAAAATGTGTTGTTACCTACAACCTGTGGAACAGAAACAGAAGTTGGTGGAGAAGGTGGAGCTGATTTTCACGTCTTATACAGTGACAGTAAGTTAATCCATATATGATACATCAGGCTTTTACTAATATATAATATTTTTTGTAAGAATCTAATCCTGCAAAAAGGACCTAGTCACTGATGATAACTGATGATAGTAAAAGTACAATGTTTTCCTCTGGTTTGTAATGGAGTAAAAGTAACTGGAAATACTCCAGTAAAGTACAAGTAGCTCCAAACCGTACTCAAGTACTTGTGTAAATGTACTTAGTTACTTACCACCTCTGGTCATTAGTGGTATTGATCTTCTCATATCATTCAATGACAGCAAAGTATCAGTATCTGTTACATGCATGACATTCATGGTAAAATAGACTTTTCTATCTTAAAGAAACATGAGCCTCAAACAACTTGCAACTTGGCAAAGTTGTGTGTATATTGTTGTCTACAGCAGCTGTAGAGAAATATCTTGTTAGAAGACGTTCCATCTTCCACTTCCATCCAACATTCATACTGACTTCTGCCTGGTACAGTCTGTGTTGCTCTGTGATAACCATAACATATTGTGTTTTTTGCATTTGTCTTCATCACCACCACCATGCAAGGCAATCACAGTGCCCATCTCATACCCAGGATCATGAAGGATGGATGAGACTGGTGGAGTGCTCCTGTTGTCTTGCTGTAGAGATAATATGTTAACTCTCTGACAAGGCTTTAATGTTTCATATGTCTGTCATTCAGAATGCATAACCTCATTTTACTATATATTGTTATGACTTAACAATGCAGAACTATAAACACATACTGTAGCTGTCACAATCCCTGACTGACTAGCCTATTACCATCTGTCTTTGTAAAGTGACTGGCCTTATTCATAAAAGCCTTGGATGAGAGTGCGCTGTGTTGTGGGAAGGACAGAGGCGGCTTTTGAATGAAGCCTTGATCATCGCAAATGCATATCAACAGACATTTGTAAGAGACACTGCTTTATATGCAGAATACAACTTCACTGGTAATCAGGAAGAACAAACTTAACCAAGCTTTTAATTGTTGTTTGTGTAACTGTCTGATCCTATTTAAATCATACTGCGGGATCTGCACAACATTAAGTCGTATAAGTGGCATAATAAGGGGTTTTATAGTATATCCCCTCTAAACGGAATTTGAGGTTTCAGTTAACAAGACAATTAAGACATAATCGTTAAAAAAGTCTCTGTAAATTTGGAATCACACAAATTTTGACAGAACAAATCCACAACCCCAGTTTGAAAAGCTCCACTGAGGTGCCTTTGTGCCACTAACCCTCTCCTCCAGCTTTTTGAAAAATATAATGGGGGTAATGATGACAATCAGTAGAACTCAAACAGTACAATTCTATTTTCAAGAAAGGCCAATTAACCTTGTAAGCTTTTCAATAAATTCTCAATTTGTTCTATTGTTCTCCATTATAATTGGATTAAAACAGAGCATACACATACATACAGTATGTCTAAAATGTCCATTTTAAAAACTTTCAAGTATTGCAGCCAATTACATCATCTTCTGGCCATATCTACTTGATCTCTATATATACTATTCATTTCATTAATAAAATCTCCTTTTAAGACATTATGGTTTGCTCTTGTGGAAATCAATGGATTTCACTTAAAGCTGACACCTGTCGCCTGTTTCTTGGGTGCAGTGCAACAAGAGATACCATTGCTTTATGAAAGTGATAGGGCTTTACCTAAGGATAGGGTTACCTAATTACACATTCAGCAGACACAACCAGCATTACCATTAATTTTAAGTCATCTTTCAAATTAAAGGTCAACATGGCTCGCATTCGCTCTTCGTTTGGCTCTTGTTTGAGCCAAATCAACTTTTATGTCACCTAGTATCCTTTCCCAGTCCAGCATATTGTACAGTCCTTAACATCAGAATTATGCTTTCTATTCCTGACAGAGAAATGATAAATAATTTTAACCGTTTCATTACTGACTTGTCTTGTAAGAGAACTCCTTCTAGGCATCTAAGTGACAGATCAACAACTCTTTTTTTTAACATTTTTTTTTATTATTGCTGTTAAAGGAGACATGGCCCATTATGCGAAAAAGATGTTCAGTACTTTGTTCAGTACTTTTCTTTAAGTGGAGCAGCTGAATCATTTTTGCTGACTAGGTTGTGATAGAATCAACTATAATTCAAATAAAGGGAAGCTTATGTCTTACTTGTGTAAAATTTATATTTTAACACATTTTTACTGTCATTTTACAGCTGACAGTGCAGGTTTGTCACAGTTTACCGTAAAATATTTTGATCTAAAGAGCAAACTAGAAACTGGGTTTGGCAGTGGATTCACGTACATTACCATTCCTCCGTGAATTAATCCAGTATTCTTCTTCATGTTCATCTTTTTTGGCTTTTGCAGTTCCTTTGAGATGGGATGAAAAATGCATTTGGGAGTTGATTAATAAGGTAGTGTGTCTGTTATTCACAAATAGATTCTATTTTGGGGTTTCCAGATTATTGTCAAAAAATGCCCTGGTTCACACCTGACTGTGGGGCCATTGTTAACTGACATTATACAGATACATCCTAATACACATTCATGCACATATTCCCATATCTTATACAGACAAACACACATTCTTAGAGATTGGTTCCCACTGAGAGGCCTCCTGAAGGGGAGCATCACACTGAGCCAGAAGGCTGGCAGTCTTTTTACGGACCCCCACTCCTACAGACTCCAAAACCCACTCTCCTGCTCCTGTACATGAAATATGGAACAAAGATGAATTATACACAACACCTGCTCATTTGACATGCCAAATATACATGCCTTATGTGGCAGTACAGGAGCTTCTGTGGCGGCACACCTGTTCCCCAATGTGACAAGGCAATGACGCCTCATTTAGGTGTCCCCACTGAATCATTCTGCCTAAATGTATTATTGATACATTCAATCTTTCATGTCGCTCAGCGTTTGACCTCTCACTGAGGCTTTGCAGTCAGTGTGTATCATAGAATGTACTCTTTGATTTGTCAGTGTTTAATTGCTTTTTACAGAGATGAATGTGTTTCAGGAAGGAAGAGTATTGATTCAAGGTTGAGTGAGCAGTAATTCTATGTTATAATTATACTTACGAGACTGTTAGTCACATGAGCTTGCAGGTGCACTCAAATGAATGGATTTGACATTCAAGACATAGTACATGAGAAGGGTGCATTCAGACAGTTCACGGGGAATATATTGAATAGAATAGTTTTTGCTGCAAGTGTCTATACAAGTAAGTATAACAAAGATGTTAAGTATAAGCTTCATTTCAAGATTTGTTCAGACTATCATCATACATGCTGTAGATGTTTTTGGGAACTTCTTCCTTGATTTTATCTTGTTGCTCTTCATATGCAATACTTGCTTGAAAGAAAAAAAAAGTGCACTAACCATATTTTAAAGGCACAGAGGATAGTTCCATTAAATCCTGGGTATTGGGTAAAACCTTTGCTGTCACACACTGTTAGTCATTGTATGAAGAACTCTGTCGATAACTGCCAAAGCAAGACTAAGCACTAGGAAGCTTTTAAAATGCCACATGCTGACAGTTACATTTAACCACCATTCCTTCTTTGGGTAACTGCATGTGTGCTGTTAAGGCAGGCTCTTCCCCTCATCTTGTCCTGTCCCCCCACTTACCGTTGCACATCACTCCATAAAATATGCCTACCGTCTGCCTCTGCCTCCACATTCATGATAACTGTCATTATCACCCTCACATGGAGACATGGCACCCACCAAGATGGAGACTGCCAAGGCTCACTATTGAAAGGTCACACAGCAGGAGAGATAGAGGGAGGTAGACACGCAGAGGAAATGTAACACTGAATCACATAGATGGGACCCAAAAGCAGACTCAGGAGGCAAAACAGGTGAGGTTAAAACAGTCATTATAGGTTGAAAAGCATGATTTCAGTTGCACATGTGAAAGTAACCAGTCAAGGGAATGATTCCAGAGGGTGGCAGATGGTCATCAAAACATATGTCCTCTATATTGTACTGAGAGCAATGGCTCAGTGGTGTCAAAACATTTTCTTAACATTTTTTACTTACTGTGCTTTTTTATTCCAAAGTAATGACATCACTTGCAAACTAGCCTCTGTTGAAGATTATCTCTTCCTTTCTCAGCTGTGATGGAAAGACTAGTGCTGCAACACATACTTTTATTTTCTTTGAAGGATTATTTCTTGTCTAGTTTTTCAGTACTCTGGTACATTCAAACGAAATTAGTTCTCTGCATTAACCCATTGGAAGCAGTGGGCAGCCGCTGTGTCGTTCTAACTCCGGTTACAAATTCAATCAGCTTAGTCCAAACAAAGTAAGTGCATTTGTATCATGTGTTTTACTGTTGTAATGATCAAAGCGGCGTCAGCAGACTGGACAACAGACATGAGCTAAGCTTAAGTTTACTCTGTAGTATGGTCTCAGCTTCTTTATAGTCTACTACTTAGAACAGAACGAATAACTGGGTAGTTTTAAAAAATTGGGTACAACCTTGAAGTGGTTTTCAAGACAGCTAAAAAACAGAAATATAGATTTGTTACAAGTGTCAGTGGAATTCTAATAAACCTTTCTTACTTCTGCCACATTATCATGAAACAAGTATTCCTCTAGTTTCATATCAACTCTCTCACCATTTCATGCAAAGACCCTGCACACAGATAATATATTTTTTGAGGCATGTACAGATATCACCTTTGTGTTACACCCTTACACTAATGTATTAGATCAACACAAGGCAAAATAGGAGAGGATGCTTTTGCCATGTCTGGAAGTGTGTATAATGGATAAATAAAGCACACTACATAGCACATAGGCTGGGCAGCCTGGGACCACTGCCACGAGCCATACATTTGATATTGAACTACTAGAACAAAGAGCCTCTGTCTGAGAGTTGATTAGATTTGAGTAGCTATAGAGATAAAATTATATGATCATCAAATACAGTTTATGACCATCAAGCGCATCGATTTCCACTATGAAAAGCACTAAACAGGCCTCGTGAGTGGGTGTCTCCTCTTCTGCATAGAGTCCTACACTGCACTTGTGAAAGTAAAGACATTAGGCAGGCATAGTGATTTACCTCTTGCTGTGAAATGAATGAAGGTCCAACTCATTAAGTAGAAAATCTGAAAATGCTGTTGCTGGCTGCTAAATTGCCAAGTTCAGAGAATTTACAGCTTTCACTAAATGGCAGAATACTGCATGTCAGCATTTGCTAGCAAATATGATACATGTTAGACTAGCCTAAATAGAAGAAAATGTTGAAAGCATCCTAAGTGACAGACTTTTACATGACAGTGGTACATAATAGGATTGATGAATAAAGTGAGAAAACAAAACATTCATTCCATTTACGCTTGTACAGACGTGTTTCCACTTTGCTAAATGCAGTTAGAGCCCTCCACTCTCTCCAAGTGACACCCTGAAGGCCTTTTAAGAAGTTGGCACAAATAAAAGACGTGATAGGAGGTAAGGTATAGCCAGAGGAGGGCTTCTCCCACAGTGTTTGTGTGCAACACAGAGACAGGCAGAATTAAAAGACTTTACACACTTTCCCTCAGAGGAATCAGCATTGTTTAGCCCCCAACAGGGAAGAAGGGAGAGTAAAAACCAGAGCAAGAGAAGTCTCCATGAATCATACTTTACTGTTTGTTCATCCTTTCTCTATCTTCATCTCCCTCTCCCGTCTATCCTCTCTGCTGAGAGCAGAGAAAGATGCACGGTGCTTCTAGAATAGTGAAGAGCCCTACTGAGATGAGTTGCAGAGTTATCTTTCTTGTGTGATGCTCATCTTGAGATGAAACACACCGGCCACCCCTTGGAGCAATGAGCAGACATCATAAACCAACTAGAAATTTTTACTCTCTACACCTCCCTTTTGCCGTTTGTCTCTGCTTGTTTTATCTTTTTTCTCTGTACTACTTCTTGCAAGTGGATATTACACACCTCCAGTACACTTTACTCACCCTTTGTCACAGTAGCTTTCACTGTCTCAGAGGGCCTTGCCTTTCTGACCAGACGGTACCAAATCCTCAGTCTTGATGTCTTTTGAGGCTTCATGGCAGTCATGTTTACTCACTCCAACAGTACTGAATCATACACATCAAACCAGTGACTGTGTATGTCTGTGTGTGTGCCTGTGGATCAGAGGTTGGTTGGAAGTCATCTGTGTGAAACCATAGAGCAAGTTTTGAAAAATGTTAGGCTCACTCCTGAAGAAATACAACCCTTCATCCATGTTAACACAGCTCTTTTCGATTTGATTCTGTCTGTAGCACAGCTGTCTGTCATGCTATTGAGCTCTGGACTGAAAGACTGGAAAAATGGGATTCAAGGACACTTGCAACACTGATGGTGTGATCCACAGCGTATGGTGGACCCAGCTCAAGCCACTTGTCACTGAGATGGTTTTTGGAGTTGGGGGAAGTCAAGACAAGGAAATGGCAGTTTGAGGGTGTCTTGCGCTTGTCTTACGCTGTGCTAGCACAGAGGGAAAGCTGGAGAAATATCCTGCTGTAAGATGACTTATGGGTGTATAGATTTCTTAATCCAGTCAGAATTCTAAAATATTGACCCCCCGAGGCTGAGAGGAATTATTAATTGGCAATGCATTGCCTCCATTCCTTTTCAGTTGAGGCACATATTATCCACCGCTAAACTGTCTTCTTTATAGATTTCTATCTTATTCTTCCGTCAACATTAATGCGGCTCGAACGGAAGAGAGAACCCACACAAAATATACATCAAATCGACTGGTTTGGTACTTTTTATTGTAAAAACATTAAATATATTTTATTTTATTTAAGTTTTTCCCATTTTTTTTGTCAAAAAATGGCAGTTGGAGGAGTCATTTCATCAACTTTCCTCCCTTCATCCTCATGGTGTATCGCCATACTTTGTCA
>JAUBNQ010000015.1:6372941-6391677 GCA_032353495.1 Ctenopoma kingsleyae | reverse complement strand
AATTTCTCCATTCATTTGAATGGGTGGAATGTTGGTGCTGCTAGAGTGGTGATGTCACTCCCACTCTAGGATTTTGCATTCAGCTGTTTATCAACTTCTTTTTGTGTGTTTTCTTCTCTCCTTCAGTCAATTTTAATCTTTTATACACAAACTGTACATATAAATGGAGGAAAACTTGTCCTGTATTGACACAAATGATTTTTATAGTGACAGGATGTATGGTTTTTGAACTGCGTGGCCAAATGTCAGGAGCCCACTGCCTAAGTTGCTTATTAAATCCATTGTTTCTGAGTTTAAAAATTCTCCTCCAAACCAGAGATTAACTTGTATTTGTAGATCTCCACCAAACGCTCATGAATTGGAATTTCATTACAAAAAGACATGGACAGAGAGGGAAACTTGTCCTTTTTCCGCCAATATGCTTCTCATAGTGACAGGATTTATAGTTTTGAACGGCAAGGACCAACTGTCATCACTTTTTCTGTGTGAAAAACAGTAAGTAGATGCAGAGTGTGTGTGTGTGTGTTTTCCTAACTGTCACTTTCTGGGAGGCCATTACCATGGCAACGTAAAGCCATGTTAACTCCTGTTCTCTGATTGGCTGAGGCGTCATCATGATGGCTTCCCATGTTCAGGAGCATTTCTTCTACACACAAACCACACAGGATGAACCCACAGGGCAGACTGGGGAGTCTCATTATACATATTATACATAGAAACGACCAGCTTGGTCATGACATATCCCCTGTTATGGCTTGTTGACATTTTGAGTTACCATGGCAACGGAAATCGCCAACAAACACACGAGATGCTCCACAGGACAGACTGTGGATTCCTATCAGGCATGTTATATATCAAAACGACCAGCTCGGTCAGGTGATGGCCCCTGTTATGATTAGTTGGCCTTTTGAGTTACCATGGCAATGTAAATCGCCAAAATCCACAAATGAGATTCCCACAGCACAGACTGTGGATTCCTATCAGACATATTATACATCAAAATGACTCGGCTCGGTAAATCCTGCTTTCTGATTGGCGAGATGGGTTTAAGGTTCGGGGGCGCAAGGGTGCACCTTCAAAGTTTCCCCAGGAACTTTCTAGTTATTTAGTTTATAATTCAAGATGGTCCAGGGAAACACTTAGCTCTGAATATTGTTTTGAAGCTGTCATGATTCCTTTGTGTGCTCTGTTTATTTTTGGACAGACTCTATGCATTGACTACTTGATTACATCTACAACAAGTTTTCATGTTAAATTGTACTTACGTTTGAAGTCAAGTTGCACAGATATACTGTACAGAGGATGTACATATACAGAAGAATTCTTGTATGATTTTTTTATTGTTGTTTTTAAATACAAAGGATATAGCATAGCCACAAACCAGAAAAGTCACTTAATTTATACAATAAAATGTATATACAAAGAAGGCACAATCTCAAAATGGAAAGAAAATATCCCAGAACAAGTGCTGTTGACCCAACATGAGTCATCAACCAGAAAAACAGCATTATTAATACAGATAGAAAGACATTGTTATTGCACAGAGAAAGAGATGATATTGCACCTTAAATAATACAATATTGCACCAAGTAGTAGCCCAGTTAGAGCACTGCTTTCCATACACAGTGTGGCAAGGGAAAGGGTTGATATTGATCAGATGAGATATCAACTTACAGTCAGCTATCACATCCAAAGTAATGACTCCAATATACAGTATGCTGCATGTTGAAAAAGGAGGGGTATAAAGGGGGCATAGGAGTAATTTAAGGTGATTAGGTACTGAGACATATAGTGAAACTGTGTTTGTGTGTGTGTTGTGGTGTTTTGTTTAGAGCTGGGTTAGAGAAGGGTGTAGAGTGGGGGTCAGAGTCCAGTCTTATTGAAAGGTCAGTTGGGTTTATTAGAGGTGTTTCGCCCCAGCTTGAATGTCCTTAACAACCAATCTAATGACTGCTGGTAAAAACCTGTGGTGAAGATGCTCCCTGGTCTGAGGGGTCTCAAGTTGTTAAGGTCTTTGAACATAGTGTAGGATAGTGAGGGTTTCAAAGGATGACCAGTGCTTTTCCTGCAGCAGTATGTCTATAGTGTGTCCATGGAGGGCAGAGGACTGCCGATGATCTTCATGGGGCACCCTGTCCACCAGCTGCCACTAAAAGGACTTTTTTGTAAACTGGTGATGTATATCCTCTGTGCATTCTGTGATGTAGACAAGACCTGACCATTTACTTTTACAACCAAAGTACGTTTAGCAGTCTAATGGTGTTTTGGAAGTTCTGGATTCTCCCTCTATTGACATGTAACACAGGTGTAAAGAGTGGATATCCATGAATGCTCTGTTTAACCATTTAGCCAGATGTGCTAATTATGAATATGCAGGTTTAATGAGAGTATTTTCATTTCTGTTTATTAATCTGATAACTGTGTATGTAATGTCCCCAAACTTGCCTGTTGTGTGTCTGCAATCATTTGTATACACATTTGTATATGCCCACATGCCTGTGCACATGCTATATATCCTTATGCAAGAGTCTCTGTGTGTCCAGCTATCTGCCAGATGCAAAGCGACATGTCTCATGTTCCTAACCTCAAGGGGTGTCCTGTACTTGGTGCCAGCCTAATAAACTTAATGGACTGGTAGCTAACCCAGGATGAGTTTATCAGGTGGCTTCATTTCACACTGGCATTTTAAACTCCTCATATTTATGCAAATTGAGAAAGCAGGCAAAGGCCAAGGCCAAGTAATACCCATGAGGAAGCATCTAATAAAATGTCTTGTCATTGATATTTATTATTTTTACAAAAATAAAATTTGCTAAAACAAATGTTCCTTTAATAGAATATTGTGAGAATTGTGATTGCAATCTTTTTGTCATTGCAAGTTATCAAGAATCTAATCATGTACTGTACCTTCTCGATTAAGGTCCATTTAACATCTCAATCCACCACAATACATCCCAATACAACCCCTTCTTTAGACCCACATTCACAAATCACAGATTCTTCAATTAAAAATATAATAAATCAGCATATTTTATGTCAGCAGCACTGCAGCATCTTTAGACTACACTACTCTCATTCAAATGTCACTGTTTGTTTTTGCTGAATGCAGCTCAGATTTGAGCTTATCAGAGGGACACTTGTGGTAGGGTGTTTGAAAATCTGCAGCTGACTAAAGGGCACAGCAGCAGAGACAGATGCTGAGCCGCTGATGCTGCTGCTTCTGCTCGCAGAGACGGCAGCTGTTGAGGCTGCTCTGCCAAGATGATCATAACCCTCACTCACCACAAATGCACCGCAGTCTTGTAGTTGATCTTAATCGCCATCCATTGTTTTCGGTTTGTCCTGCGTCCAGACCATTTTTGTTTCTGTGCTGAGTTCTGTGATTCTCCTCTATTCACACACGTCTTTAACCAATAACAAGGTCATCATTTGAAAACTCCCTTAGTTTATCTATCGAAATTAAGAAAATAAAAAACCTTTATAAATATAGCTGTCTTGGTTCCATCTCTCTCCTTCATTATGTTTCTCCCTCTTATTTTCATTTTCTTTCATTCAACAGCTTTATTTCTCTGAAGGATGGATCCTCTCTGCCTGCTGCTGGCTGGAAAATAAATTGCTCCACAAAAACCCAAGCAGCTCATGAAAACCCACCTCTGCCCAGCTTAATCAATAGCAGAGCCTCTAATTAAACGCTCCTTCAGTTTCATACACTCATACACTTCACCATGTAATTTTCTTTCTTTCATTTCATGCACATGGGCTACTTTTTACATGCTTACTTCGCCTGATTTCACCCCCCACTAGTTGACACTTCTTTACCATATCATAGCAGGTGGACCTCCATAAATGTCAAGCACAGCTGTGGGTTTTACACTTTCACAAGCCGATCATAGATTTAGAGCTTGCAATTATGTCAGAGTGCCTGAAAAAAATAATGAAATACCATGTCTCAAGGGACCTTAAACGTTACCTTCACCCATAATTTACATAAATTAATTTCATTCAGTATATATTTTTTATAGACAGATGCATATTGGCCGGGTCACATTTCATAGATCTTTCACACAAAACTGAAACTTTTAAAATCACCAACACTAGGCAGATGATGGTTATTCCCATATACAGTATCAGACTTTTTCATACTTTTTACAGAAGTGTCAATACAAACTGCACAATTTGCAAGATGTGAAAGTACAGATCACTGACTTGATCATATTCAACATCAAGATCCTGGACATTTTCTAATCCTACTGTATTAGTAGCTGTACATCCTTACGTCTTTGCAAAGCAGATTAAACCTGATAAATGTTTGAATGGCTCCTTTGGCCATTGGCCTCATGTGATTAATAATTGTTTAACCAGGGTTTAGTCGTTAACAGCTGCCGACAGTCTGCTTCTCATTTATTTAGAATAGGCTTGTCAGGCACAGTATCCTTGTTTTTCACCTTTATCTTTTTTCGTAGTCTCCCTAATATCTCCCTAAGTTGTTTTTTATCCATAATTTTATGCTAGAAAAACTAGTTGAATGTACATGGTGAGCCTACAACCTTATAGTCATACATGTGCATAGTTTTGAAAACATAGTTCAACATTTTGGGAAAAATCATGTTATTTTTCTTGTCTAGAGTTAAACCGATACCGCTTTTCACATCTGTGCTTGGAGCTAGAGCCAGTAGATGGTTAGTGTTGCTTCATATATAGACTGCAAGGAGAAATAGTTTGTTTCTCCCCAGCTGTTGAAAATATGGTAAATCTACTAGCACCTTTAATTAGCATGCTATATCCTATTCCTTTAAGCTGTATTCCATCACTGCTCTCATCTGCTGTCCACTAAGACATAGTTACAGCAAGCAGTAACTTCCCTGAATTTCTGTGTGCTTGTGGGAGTTTTTTATATATATATATATATATATATATATATAGTATTTTTACATTGTGATATTAATACTTTTATTTACAGGTCTGAATACAGAAAATGCAATGCCTTTACAATTAGCATTGGCAACCAAAATGTAAAGAAGACGACAAAATCATATTAGTTGTTTAAAACGGAGTTGGATTAGGATCAGCTAAGTCCCTTGTTACTGCTGTTGCTGTTTGTGTACTTTATTTTTCCTGTGGCAATCTGCGCTCTGCAGGGACGCAAGGAGAGCTAACTCTGAAAGGTTTTGCCCGAAGATAAATTGGGTAACCTTCTTCTGTCATTAGTAATACCTTTTCCACTGGTGAACAGCAAGACAGAACAGGCAGAGGGGGTGATGGAGGGGAGAGAAACCAAAGGGGGTGTGAGGGAGGGGATGAGAGCCAGGAGTCAGCGGTAATTAGGCATGAAACAGAAGCCCACTCGGCTCAGTTATGGCTTGAGTTTCACACCTTCAGCCATCTCTCTGTGCCTCCAAGGCTCAGAGCTCAGCGAGGGCTATGACTGCCGCGAGGTGTCCAGCTGAAACAGAGAGCAGACCTGCAGCAGCCCTGTCCTGGTTCTATCTTCAATCCATCACACCACCTACAGACTTATATCTCAGTCTGGCCGCCTGGCATGGAGGTACTTTGTGTCTGGCTGAGTTGTCATGACTGTCTGGGGCACGTGATTATGAATATGAGTCATGATTGGAGTCACAGGTGAAACAACTTCAATGCAGAATGCTTTATTTTTGCAGAAATGTCAACATGCAGAAATATAATAATGTGTTCTAATAAAAAGTTAAGAATTCCACTTTTCTCTGTATTGCTGAAATTGAGATGAGATTGATGTATCTGTTATAGCTATAGAATAAGAATGATGCTAGATCGATGACACAATTAGCTTAGCCCAGGTTGAGCAAAGAAAAGAACAATACATGTGGATACATGAGCTTTAGAAATGCAGGTAGTCATATTTTTTTTAATGTTGACGGGAACCAGGCTTCCCTTGCTCACTAACTACCTTTATATTTTGCCATGTATGTTTTTTCAGGTAAAACAGCATTTTGCAGTAGTTATTCAGAAGTGCATAAATCCACATCCAGTTTGATTTGACATTTGTTGTGTAAAATTTCTATACTAGGATACAGACAGTTAATTACCAAGGTGAATATACTTTTTTTTAGTTCATTTGACTGTATTTGTGAGGTTTTACTGCAGGAGACAACAACATGCTGAGAAGTAGTAGCATTTAGAGGAGACGTATTATGCTAAATAAGAACTGTGTAATACTTAGGTTTTAGGATTCTGCAGTTGAATATGTAAGTTAAGTGCTGCTAAAGCACAGAGCTAGTACTTCTTAGTACTTAGCACAACAAATTCGATGTGATGAAATTACAGCATTTGAACTGCTTCTCAGTGACGTTACAATAAGACAGAATAGTGATATTGCTTGTGCTTTTCTGATTTGGAGTCGGGTACAAAATGCTACAGTTTTCAAGATAATGTAGATGGCATTTCCTGTAGTTTGCTTGTGCGATAGTGCCACTCATAAAAAGTGACAATAAGTGCTGATGACTTTGCTGCAGCTTCAGAAGTCACTTTATAGAAATATCAATACTCTACCAGTATCTCTTAAATGGACAATTTCTTTGTCAAAGGGAAAAATGGTAAGTGCTCATATAACCACTACTGCAGCCACTGCAAATGACAAAATAATGTTTTTTGTTTTCTAAAAAACGAATACTAATTGTCACAAATTTGTTACAAGAATGGAAAAGTATCCTTCCTTCTAGCATATCTGGTAGTATTTATTAGTAGTATTCCCAGTTGTGATCTGAACAAGCATTATCAGAATGCAGGTGCTGAAAATGCAGCTGTACTGTTTTCACTTTCCTCTTCAAAATAAGATCCAAGTGGGGGGCTCACCACAAGCGTCCCTCCAACCTCCATGACTGCATGGTTTTTGGAAAAGGCCTGTGTTGACAGGCCCTTCATTAGAGTCTTTGTCCTGGAAGAGCATAGTACGTAATTAATGTCTCCATGATGGATTACATGGGTGGGTTGCAAACAACGACGAGGTCGGCAGAAAACTGGAGAATTGATGGGAGGCTATTTTCCCTATCGAACATGCCTACTGTGTGCCCCCTCTGCACTAGCACTAAAATTGCTGATTATGAAGTCACAATATTTACACCAGTGGTGAATTTAGTACAGGTGTGAATGAAAATTAACCCCCCGCGCCTTCACTTTCTCGTTTTCTCTTTGCGCCCATGAGTGGGAATCAAAGTTGGATGCGGCCCGACAGATGATCTTCTTTATTACAATTCTCACAGGTGGGGCTTTGGGTGGATGTAAACCATTAATCAAAGCCATCGTTAATGATGCAGAAAACGCTGTGAAAATTAAACCCCTTCTGTTCCCCTTTCCATAATGTTGAGGTCCTACGGTATGTGTTCAGTCTGGTATGGTGAAGACTGTGCATCTGTCTTCACTATACCAGAGCACACGTACATTATCTTGTTGTACTTATTTTCTTTATCAGCAGGAAACCGTGAATACTGATGTGAGTTCTGTAAATATCAGCCACTACTGTCTTACTACTGAGTTTTAATGATCTTGAGGTACTTTGCTTTGTGTTAAATTGTAGCTCAAGGGTTTAGTTTAATGATTTCAACATCTGACTTCCAGATAGAATGCCAGGATGAACATCAATATGCTGATTTTCCTCACAACCGCCAGGCAGTGTTTTAATAAAACAAACTAAATCCGAACTAATGGCAACACATGGCTTTTCACATAAGAGATCAAGTGGGCTCAAGTAGAATGGCACCTAATTGAAAGTGCAGGGAATGTTTGATCTCAGTGTTTTCATGTAATACCATCCCCAGGGAAGCAGAACGCAAAATTATCCATCCAAACACTGGAAATGTTTTGAATTGATAATATAGTTTCAACCTGACAGGAACTGCTTTGCACATTCCCCCCAAAAACCCTTCACATTTTAATGTTGTAAGAATCCTAGTATCCAAAGCCCTCCTGATGTATAGCTCCGGAAAAAATTAAGAGACCACTGCAAACTTATCAGTTTCTCTGATTTTGCTATTTAAATGTATATGTTTGAGTAAAATTACCATTTTTGTTTTATTCTATAAACTACTGACAACATAACTTTCAAATTCCAAATACAAATACAAATAGTCATTTTTTGCAGAAAATGAAAAATAGTCAAAATACCAGAAAAGGTCCAGTGTTTTCAGACCTCAAATAATGTAAAACAAACAAACAAACAAAACAAGTTCATATTCATTTTTACACAACAAATTACTAATAGGACTAGTACTAATACTTAGGAAATGTTAGAAATCAATATTTGGTGGAATAACCCTGATTTGCAGCCACAGCTTTCCTGCAGTGGTCTCTTATTTTTTTTCCAGAGCTGTATGTCAGTCAGCTCAGTACCAGTTGTCAAGATTTCAGTCCAAACACGTTTGACTGTCTTTCTGTTGTTTGGTGTACAGTGTAGTATACTAGTGGATGAAGTGACTTGCTCAATTATACATTTACTTAGACAAGTAATAAAGTGCTGCCACTCTCTGCCAAAGCTGGGGTTGATTATACCGGCTGTACAAGCTGTTGTCCCAGCCTCCTGTTCCTCCCCTCTCACTGATCAAGACATTCTTCCCAAGGCGAGGCACACTTATTGGAGCGACTGCAACTTCTAGTACTACTCTCATACACTGTCAAAGACCCTTCATTCCCATAAAGACATTTTTCTCCCCACGTGGGATTTTAGTCTTCAGATACAATATCTAAGCACCATTTTCCAACATGTATATATAATGACACTATCAGTTCACCCTCTAAGAATGCATCATGTTTACAGACATGATAGGCTTGATCAGGACCATAGGTTCTGGCTTTTATACTCCCATGGTTATGGAAATACTTCTCTCAAAGGATGTGCTGCCATTTTTTTTATTTTACTGTTACCAGCACTAAAATAACATCAAAGAAAATGATGTGATCATTGAGGAGAAAAAAAATCCTTTTGCTTGTTGTTTGTCTTTTCTTTGATGAAAACATGTTAAAGCTAACATGCAGTTGGGGTGTTTGATGCTGTGAAAACTGGCTGTTTAGGAAGACATGTGATGTCCCATTTGTTTGTGGTGGGTAGTCTCATAAAAAAGCATCACTTGTGAATGATGAGAAGGAACTTGGAAGATCCTAAATGTGTGATGCACAAGCATTTACATATATTAATAACACCGTTTATGTTTATGGCCAATTTCTTTTTCTTTTTTGATAAGGATGCAAACATCAGGGGGATAGCTGTCTTTATATGTTCTTACTAATTGGTTGCGAACTTTTGACTTACCGTATATACCTTATTTCTACACTTTCCCTCCAAGTTTTCTAAAACTCCCAACCACCATAATGTATGGGATCCCCAAGGAGGTCATTTTCCTGCCTTACCGTGAAAGTGACAGACTGACAGTTTCTGATTGAACTGACAGCTCATGACTAGTGCTTGGCTGCCACATTTGGAAAATGATGACAGGAAGAGATCCTGAATCCTGAAGGTAATTAGACGTGCCTGCATGAGAGACAGGGCTTCAGTTAAAATCAATTAGCCAACTTGATAATCTTAAATTAACCAGATCTGTTTCCAAGCTATACAATACTTATTTTCATTCCATATAACCTCACTCTCACTCACAATGATACCCTCCCACGCTTTGACACATGCTCTGCCTTGTGGCTAATAATTTAGCATCTACAGTATGACATGATCATGTGGAGTATTTGAAAGGTAATAGTATTGGCACATATTCCTCCTTACTGCAGATATGTGACTGGAGGATAATGACAGCTCCTCCAATTAACACTGCTGTGCTTTTGGATGCAAATGATTTTTCATCACTTTCATCGTAATGTGTCTTTATGAAAATGGATACGTGAAAATTCTGCACATGCTGTGAAAGTCATCTGCTTAGCAGTGCAGAGCAAAGACAACATCTGTGGAAACATCCTTATAATAGACTCTGTAATTCATAAAAGAAACTACCCACGCTGTTTAGAATTAACACTTTTAAGTAATGCAAGAGCTTTTCGAATTATCCACGCTTAAGAACTGTTTCAAATGTTTCAGGTTAACGACAACGTCTTGGATAAAAGAATCAATTCCACTAAGAGTAGAAGGATGAAATATGTGGTCAAATGGTCATAAGCACTAAAATACTGTCCCTCAATACAAGTCCTTTCCTGGCCTCCGGTTACCGGGGAAACCTTTTATGAAACCTTTTAGTTCTGTGTGTGTGTTTATAAAATAATGTGTTTGTATGTTTGTTTTAGTGTAAGTATGAAGCTGGCAGCATCTGCAAGATTTAACCATGGCTGTATGGGTGTGACTGCTGTATACAGACAACTGCTACCCACTCTTAGTCTTGTATAAGACATACCTAAGTGTATGAGGACTGAGTGCACACTTGGTTTTTTCAACACAGGAAAAGGAAAAATAATACAATTAAGAATGGCTGGATTCCACTTAGCTGCTTCCATTTCAAGGTCCTGGCTACGAAGGTTTCTTTTAAGTGTGTAAGACTTAATTTTTTTTTTTGTTTTTCTAAGAAATGATGACGTTCTTCCTGCTACTTAGTAGAGGGTGACACAGTTGAGTCACCTTTTGCCAGGTAGATTGCAGGAAAAGTCCTGGAAAATAATGGCTGTCATTCACACATTGTGCTCTGTATTGCTCTTCTGCCTTGCTATTTAAACCAAATATTTCACCCCATTTACAGAAAAAGTATTTCTGTACTTAGTGGTTGTTAACCGTATCATAGTTATCATAGACTTTTATCCAGAATAAAAGCTTTGCCTAAGAAATAAGTGAGTTCCTCATATTAAATTTGACACTAACAACTTTGAAACTCACCTGTCCTAGCCTCAAACACTGTACTGTACATTGTGTGATCAGTGTGATAACTATGATAAATTCCATTCAATACGGTGTGGTATTTTTTCGACGGCTTATGGTTGTCTGTTTTTCAAAAGTATAGCACAGCCTGCATGCTTTTTACAGTCATTTTCATATAGTGAATCAGAATGAACTACAAGAGACAAACAATGGACAGGTTAGAATCTGGAGCAGTAAGGTGTCACCCAGAGGAAATGTTGATGGCTAAACTGCAGTACTTGGACATACTTCACACAGTGAACCATTTTTCTTTATCTTTGTTCACACAAGGTTATGCTGACGTGCATGGCCAATCGGATCAAGCAGATGCACTGATTTGACTTGAGGGTAGATCTACAGTTACCCATACAGATAGACTGATGCCATACTGAGAGAGCCAACTGGTGGAGGTAGGATATGAGTCTAGGTTAAATGTTTTTCATGTGAAGTGTTCCTTTGCATTAGCCATAACTTTATATAAGTGTGACAATGAGACTGGTATCAGTGTGCATAGCAATCCAAAGTGATGTCATAAAATCGTCTAAAACTAATCAGTTTTAGTGTACAGTATACAAAAACTGTAAACTAGATAAACACCTTAAACAAGTAATCAATTATCAAAAAACTGACTCATTTTCACAATATTATTGAAACATCTGTTTCATTCTATGTTTTAAATTAAATGGCAAAGTGTATGGAGGAGGAAGAGAATATGCACATTTACGTGTGTGTGAGTGTGTGTGTGAAAGACATCTGTAGCCCTTTAAGGTTTTTTTGTTCTCATATCTCCTCCCCTCTCCTTGTGTGGCATTCTGTCAAAGCCAACCCAGTGACATTTTCAGGCAGCTGAACTCTGGGACCTTTCAGTGTCACCCTCTGTTGTCATTTCTGACTGCTACAGCCCAGACAATGATGCACTCACACTGTGGGGGAAAGATGATATACAGCCAACCTCAAGGTCTGCCTGCCTCATAGTTTTTCCACTGCTCTGTCAAACTGGTCTTCACAGGAAGAGAATATGACTCACTGCTTTAATAAAAAACAAAAAATAAGGTTTTAGCAGTGTAATATGTACTTAGCAATTGAGAAGTCTAACAAAACTTGTGCATATGATATTTGAAATTCGTTGATTCCACTGTGGATTCCAGTTTGCAAGCACTAATGTGCACTGTTTAATTGCTCCTCACAAAATCAGATAGGCTTGATCCCTGAGGGATTGTATAACCACACACATCTTATCCATAAATCAGGTTCACAAGGCTGATGCAAGGTGGCAGTGGCAGTTATATAGAAATCTCAGCGGAATCGCCTGCCTGCTGCAAAGAAATGTGCCGAGTCACTCACAGCTTTGCTCCTTCTTTATCATACTTGAACATGTAAATGTGCGTGTGATGCAACAAACTGGCAACAGGTGCAGCTTAAACAACTTTCAGTTTGTGTCTTTTTAAGATTCAAGCAGTTGCACCCACTCTTTCACCACTTCACTGAGAATTATCTAATTGTCTGTGAGGGTTTAGATTCTTTCAGAAGATAGGCTGGAGATTATTTAGCCTAACTCAAACACGCATCTGCCACCAACATAAAGTCTGTCGCTGCAGTTACACTCACCCAATATAACACATTCACTTCTCAATGCATTCTGTTAGTGTGAGGCAGGACAGCTGCCTTTAACCATGTTCTCCTTATTGATTTGAGTCTGGCTGTAACCTGATATCAGGGCTTTGCAAAGTTCTTTGCTGCATTAAGTCGTGGTCCTAATTGAAGCCTCCCAGAGGCTAACTGGCTCGATTGCTCTGACATGTCAAAAAGCATCAGTCAGTTAAATGGGGCTGAGAGATGGAGAGCCGTTATTGCTGCTGCTGCTGCTGCTGCTGCTGCTGCTGCTGCCTGCAGGCTGTGACCTTGTGGTGACTGAGCTTGAAATATCTCCTCTAAAGTCACGGTTCTTCTCTGGAACAACCAAGTTCTATTCTTGACTAGACATCTATCACCGAGTGTGTGTGCATGCATGTACTGTATGTTTAATGATGTAGGCATGTGTGAACTTGTACATAGATATTCGAGGCCCAAGGCTGCAAAGTAACATAAGTGACAGTTGATCTGAGTAGCTGCTTATCCTGCAGCAAATCAGAGATCCTTCTTTGGTTGCTGGAAATGGACGTTTACTTTGCTGCATCTTCCAGTAGATAAGATCAGAGAATACCGTACAAACAACTACAGAATGTTGCCATAGTAAGATGGGGGTGATGGCAAGGTGTGATAAGCAACAGTTTACAGTATGTTGCCCGCAATTATACAGCAATTTAACATTACATCTAATGTAAGTGGTATGGCTGCATATATAATAATGTTTAATTTACATTTACTCAACATTACATTATAAGATGCAGCTTTTGCTACCCTACTAAGGAGCACCACACAATGATGTATTTGGTGGTATGGTGGGGAATTCTGTCTTTAAGCTCATACATAACACATTTTCTTTTGATGCTGTTCTCTGCATCTCAGTGTCAAAATGATGTAGGTGAAGAGGTACAGAGTACCTATTCAAAAATGGCAGCAAGTATCCTAACTTGCTTAAAAAAACTCATGTCACTTTTGTATCAGTGGGGACCAGTGGGTTGCTCTTCACATTGGTACAAGCAAGGGAGTACTGAGATTGGGAGACAAACAGAATATATAAACTGTTTAACAAACTGGCTGCTGCAGCCTGAAGGAAGTAGGATGGCAGAGGGCACAAACTAAACTGAATTTTGTCTACAAAAGTACCATCCATCCTCTTCGTGGTGAGCTGATGTTGAGAGCCTCTGGCTTTTACCCTGAAGGTGCAACATGAAGTGCTTTAGGCGTTTGTTGTGCCAACAGCCATCAGAGTGTACAATACCTGTTGTGTGAACATCCCCACTTACAGCCACAGAGGATAGTGCTGAAGAGGAGCACCTGTGCTAATTGGGAACATATCTGGAACACTTCCAAAACAGCGAACAGTGAAACACACATTTTACGTAAAATGGTTTGCGAAGATATTCAGACCAGAGGTTTGATTGGTCTGTTTGAGGATGGTCAGAGACTTGTCCCAAAGCCACTCCATTCCAGTGTTGTCTTGACTGTATGTTTTATGTCATTGTTTTGCTGAAAGGTGAATCATTGCCCAGTCTCAGGTCATGTGGACCAGGATGGACAGACAAAGTATTTGAAGTAGTGTTTGAAATTACAGTACAGCATGCAAACCTCAAGTTGACCACTTCTTGGTTAACATCTGCCACCATAGAAATAGCTAATAATTTTTTTTAACCTCGGGGAAGAAAAAGTGGTTATACTGTAGTAGTAGTTGTACAACTATTACAGTACCTACATCTTTTTTACTTTTAAGGACAAACCTCTTTGTGAAGTAAGAATGTTAAAGAAAGAATCAGATACTTTTATACATGCAAGTTATAAAAATCTGATTTTAGGTCTTAGTGGTATCTCAGGAGCTGAGATCTTTCAGATGAAAGGTGTGAACAAAGGTCTGGAACATTTGAATAGCTTATTATTGGGTCAGAGTGAGACAAGGAGACATTATTATTTTATTATTTAACTACACTTCAGAAGTTTGAGAAATTGACCCAAATTCATTGGTACTTATAGAAACTAGAAGGTACAAGATGCATCTTATCCTGGCACTAGCATGAGGTAGATGGTTTGGGTTGTTGTAACAGTTATCAGCAAACATAAACTGTTCTCAAAGATTATGTTATTACAGCCCCAACACAGTGCATCATTTATGGACATTCGAATATTGTTTTCTTTCTTACCTTCTTGTGGACATCATGACTAGTGTAATCTAGTTTTTTGTAGCTGTTTAGCCACTTTGAGGTTAGGTGATACAGATAGGAAGGTGTCTGAGATGACAGTTGCAATGACAGTAAGTGTATAAGTGGCAGTATCTCACAGGTACACTTTCTTTGATTGATGCTGAAAGATTATGGCTTCAGTCTTTCCCTGTCACTTGTACCAGAATGGTCTATAGAGATGCCTTAAGGGACTTTGCTTACACAGCACGGTTTGCCTGGAACTGGCTATCAACACAGCCATAAATCACTTTCTATTATTTTTATGCGTCCAGCCCGTCCAACTGCAGCTAATGTTTCCTCTCTCTGCTTTCTTTGCAACTCATTTGAGCTGAGCGGCGACACATGACAACGCGTACATAATGGGAATTGCTAGAATCAGCTTGGCAGAGACAGGGGATCTGTGTGGATTGACTTAAAAGTGCAACTCCCTTGACCTTACAGCAATGTGTGACATTACAATTTTCTGAAAAGGGCAATTGAAGGCAAATCAAATGCAGCCTTGAATTTTAAGAACCTGCCCTCTGCTATCATTTTAGAAACAATCCTACATAAATTCTCAATCCTTAAATGCTAAACACTGTAATGTTGCATTGCAAAACTCGTCTCTCACATGCAGTTGCATTTGTTTTCCCTGCACATTTGTGCAACTAAAAGCTGAATTGGATGCGAGGCTCACCAAGCAACAAATCTTCTGAAGCAGCTACATCTTTCGCCTTGAGATGATCACTTCACCTTTGACCCCAATCCCCAACAACCTCCCTCCCCAGCATAGTGTCTAAGGCTGTTGTTGCCCTTACTGCCATTATGCCCTGACCTTTTGCCTTAGCTCGTCATACTCTTATCAAATCTGATTGCACCGTAGGCCTAGAGCGAGCAAAAAAATCTGATAGAATCTGTCTGGCTGGTAAAGGAGTTGCCAGCCACATAACACTTCTGCTTTTTCTTTCTCCATCCATCAGTAGTTGTGGTAGTTTAAGAGAATTGTAGTACCCTATCTGTGTTTCATCAGCCAGAGATGGCTGTCAAAGATGAAGTCAATTAGCTACAGTCCTCAGCTGCTACTATCTCCTCAAAATAGTTATTTCAGTGGATCAAATGAAAATTTCTCTACCTCTGTGTGAAATCAAGAGATCTTTATTTAAAAAAAGAAAACCTTAGAATTTTGAGTTGTACAGTAAATCTGCCAACACTGTTATTGTAAACTGCATAAGAACAGAAAGCCTGACAGGCAAAGCAACAGTAACTAATGAGGATGGGGCTTAAATGACAAACATAATATCACAACATTTACATCACATATTAGATTACACATAAATGCAAAACATTAAAATGGCAGGTATGGAAAGTTGACCAAGGGATTACAGTTTGTTAGTTACCAGTGAGTAGGTTTATAGCCTGGTGGACACACTGACAGTATCTAAAAGAACATCTGATGACAGCTTTCATGATTCCCTGCCCAACTTCAGCAAATGCTGCCATATGGTAGATTTGATGTGCAGGAATCTGACTAATTGCACAAAACGTAGCTTTGCATCTCAACTCTCACGGATATTTGCAGATCAGTGTATAAAGCAAAAGGAGCACGCTGCTTGTGCGTTGCCCCACACACATCATTCACCTTCTCTTCCACAGAAAAACACATACTCACAAATCCAGACATAATAAATGAATAGCTACAGTATTCAGGTCCCCTTTATTCTAGGTGCACTGTAATGTTCCTGCATTATTTTACTGCTTTTCTTTGACTATGCTAGTATACAGTGAGTATTTAACACTCAACAACTTCACTGTTTTCTATAATAGACTGCTCACTGTCATGCCCAAATTATGTAAAATGAGTGAACAGCTGTAATTTGATTTGAGAATTCGTACTGGTAAAAACAGCACAAATTTGTATTTCTTCACAGGCTTGAAAGAAAACTCACCATTACTAAGGTAATTTAGGGCTTAACCATGCTCATATTAGTAACTGAATGCATCATCGAAAACACAAATCCTTTTTCAAGCCTCTATATTAAAAATACATCACAGAAACGCTGGTGACAACATTTTATCAGCTGATTACTAAATAAATGCAAGTCATATGACTACCATAATGGGCTTTATCCAGTAGCTGCTGAAGTAAAAAAAAAACAAAAAAACAAAAAAAAAAACTATGTAACTAAAATAACTCATCTCTCCTACTTCAGTGAAGTGGCGATCTAGCTTGCAGTGGTCATAAGGATGAGAGTCACTTTTGAAAGGTGATGGTCATAGATGCACTCATTATAATAGTGGACTATAATGGCCTATATGGAGTGGGAAACTGAAGAGCTTTGTTTTGAAGGTTTGTGATTTTCTGCATGTCAGGTTTTTAGCTTCTCAGCTCTCTAAAACAGGAATTCACACAATTCTCTCTATTTGTATTCCCCTCCCCCTTTTCTGCAATATTGTCCTTTTTTTCCTTATCGACTGTGGAGGTTGGTAGTACCTGTTTGGCTTGGCAAATAAAACAAAACAAAACAAAACAAAAAAAATACTTAATTGATTGTGATGTGCCCATTTGGCGTTGTTTCAGCCACAATGGGTTGGATTTTAACATGTGACGTGGTACAGCAGGACAATTCAATAAATTTGCCAGGTGGGCCCCGATGCTACGGCCTGAAGATTGCTCCTTTTTTTTATCCTGTGAGCTCATTTGACAGCAGCACACAAATATCAGACTGTGAAAGTCCACACACACGCGCACACACAAACCAATATTTTCTTTTGGTTTCCCACAAGCCCCCAACACACCCAAACACACACACATAGGCTGTATTTATTTTGCTTTTCTCCCTCCACCTATTTGGCAGGTGGCACAGTGCTGGGTTCCATTAGGAAAAAAAATGGGGAGAGAGAAAAAAAATCTATAAAGGCAAATAAACAAGAGTGGAAGCTGCTGCCAGCTTGCTTGCATTCTCTACCAGATAATAGAAATGGAAGTGCGATAAGGTTCTTGTATAACCTCCCACACATAGGTGTAACTGAGTTCACGTTCCCCTTCCCTCATTGGGATTCTGGCTTAGGCACTAGTTAGTGCTATATGGTTTGGTCTTTAATAAACTGTACATATGTATACACATAATGCACAATGGTATGTGCAGCAGTTTGTGGTACATTTAAAATTTATTCCAATCAATGTCCATGTCTTTGTTTGGGTGGTTTTAATATATGTATTTATTTCAACAGTATACCTATAGTTTGCGCACAGTAACTGGTTGACACAAGTTGGAGTATAAACAGGAGGAGTTGCAGTGATTTTGTTATTCATGCATCAAGCTTGACTCATTATCAATTAAAGCATTTGTAAAATGTAGGGGCAGGTGCTTGTACGTAGGGAGCCATAGTGAATGATGACATCTTTAATTTATTAAAGGACCAGTGGCAATAAACTTGTCAAGTCTCAGGAATACATCTGCTTTTGTAACAAAGTCTACTAACTGAGGCACCTTTGTGAACATTGTCAAACAATACATTGCTGAAGGCCTCAGATTTTATGCACATTACAGTGACACATTTACACTTTTACTGACTTATCAATTGAATATAGCAGGACCAGACTGGGGTTGGTTCACTGGGCCATGTCACTTCCTCATATTTAATATCCTTACCCTTGGAACAGCTATTAGGGCTATAGAAGTCTCTGAAAAGATTGTCTTGTCCTCTAAAGGAAGGCCTGTCTGCCCTCACTTTCAGAAAAGGGTGGATAATGAAATCAGTCGAAAATACAATATAGCTGGTAAGGAAGTATTCAGAAGAAGTTTCAGAGCGAGATTATTTTTCCTCATATCCTGGTACATAGAGAAAACATATGTACTTACTATTGTTATGGATACTGTTGAAGCTTTGGAAAAAAAAAAATTTCTTTGTCCAGTTTCATCACAATTCTTTTTATGATAAACACCAAAGCTAAACTTTTCAGTTTTAACTTTATCAGTAGTTATTAAAAACAAAATTGTTAATAAGTACTTAAACATAGATTATTCTGAGAGACAGATGAGAAGATTGATACCACACTCAT
>JAUBNQ010000015.1:6329493-6363315 GCA_032353495.1 Ctenopoma kingsleyae | reverse complement strand
TTGTTCTGTCTCTCACTGTTCAAATAAACCTACCATTGAAATTATAGACTGATAATTTCTTTGTTAGTGGGCAAACTAACAAAATCAGCAGGGGTTCAAATAATTTTTTCCCTGACTGTATCTCAGAAATACTTTAGAGATTTTTTCGAATCTGGTACAAACACCCCCTTGGATTCCAGAATCAACAGATTTTGGTGATCAGAGGTCAAGGTTGCTCGACCTCACATCTATCCTATTCTTATCAATGTAATAAGCACAGAACTTCACTACATCTGGTAACATCCACTTGGACTCATGTGGTAACTGTTAAGAGCATAACTCTGGTCACATACATTTGTGAAGATTCTCTGTGGTAGCTTATTAGCTAACAGAATGAACTGCTGGAATCACCAATAAGTAGGGATGTTCAATATTGGCTTTTTTACCGATATCGTCTAACTCTTAATTTCCGATACCGATACCAATATATACCTCGAATTTGTCATTTTGACATGTTGAGAGAGAGGAGAAGTAGCTGAAGAGTTTGGTGTATAACATGTGCATGGTATGTAAAAGTTGTGCCATTAAAAGAGCAAAAACCAATACCGAGAATTTCCGATATTACATTTTAATGCCAATATCGGCCGATAATAGCAGTAGGCCGATAATATCGGACATCCCTACCAATAAGCTAAACTGGGCTTACTTAAAACCAATAGGTTAACTCTAAATTGCTCGCTATAAACCTGTTTCCCCACCAAAATTTAAACTTTTGTAAAGCAACGTGCTATATCTTTAGTGTCTTCATTTCATTGGAATTCTTTTTTTTCCCCCTCTGAGTGTTTTTAAGCAAATGATTGCTCAGCCACAGCTTGGGAGCACTTCCACTGAGCTCTGTAAATGTTTGATATAGATTGCTGTGGAACTATTCAATGCTCAGTAGTCATATCTCTGTCACCTGTTTATTTACTGCACAGTATGTATGCAGACAGATTCATATAGGAATCAGTTTTTTTTACATGTGTGTGCTAGGTTTAAAAGCATTAAAGTAAAGATCCCGCAGTATGTGCAGCAGCTGATAAATAGGACAGCTGTAAAGGTTGTGCCATTTGAAAAAACTTTAAATGAGGGCAGGAGACTGTCTATAGATGAATATTCAGTTTGTGGGTGCTATGTCACAGAATAACTTATTCTGGAGTAATTTAATGTTTAATAGTAATGGGTCTCCACAAACCAATTGCATATCAGTGATAGTCCACATCTGCTTATTTCAACCAATCGAACTGCCACACAGTGCTCACCATTTTGTCATCCTTTGATGTGAGGTTCAAAGGGTTGCAAAGCTGTCAGTGGTTGTCTTCAGATACATCACCCGCAATAAACTGTGAGCTGAAAGCAAGGCAGACCTTTTGCCTCTTTCGCTCTCTCTTCGTTTCTCTATTACACAAGAACCGAACAGACATTTTCGAGCAAAGGATCTCAGCCACCACAGACAGCGCGCAAAGGAGTTTTCAGGGCCTGGTGGAGGGGAAACATGAATGTTTTCAGGCCGAAAATTACAACACAGCAGCTGGCAGCTCAGGGTCCAACACACATACACAGACAAACAAACGCACACAGTGATGGAGGGAGATGTCAGAAGATGGATGGCCAGGTCAGGGCGATATGATTGCAGAGTGGTGAGGGAAGATAAGCGACAGACAGACGAGCTTCCCCTCTACCAGCCAACTGATGAGCGGAGGTCTTGTGGAGAGGAGAGGGTAAAAGAGTGGAGCAAAGAAAAAGGCAGACGTGAAATATTGTTTGTTCGGTTCGTTTGGCTGGAATGCTATTATACAAAAGAGAGCCGGCAGGTTTGAAAAGAAAGCAAACATAGATTGGTTCATTAGCCAACAGCTAGTATGTTTGTTAGTTTGAGCTTACCCTTCTACAACACTACAAATTATAACTTACACAAATATCATATTAAATATTATATTACTTGTGGTTTATGCCACTGTTTTACATTGTACCTTGTCTCATTCACAACACCTTTTGTGTCATGTATGACAGATACTAATGCACAGAAAGAAAACACCACCAAATAAAACACTTTACCCATGATTGCTCATCTTGTCATTTTGTAATAGTCTTCTCATAACTGGTATTTTGTCTCTTCATCAGCTATGATTCTGGGTCTTTCCCTACACAACTGATGAAAGAAAAGGCACCAATCTTTAATTTAAGGTTTTGGATATAATTAATGCAAACAAGCTGTTCTGCAGCTACTGCGTCAAACTGCTTTGGAGGCTCTGCATTACTCGTCCTTTCTCCTCCACACTCTTGAAGTTCACAGTTCAGTGAAATGATTGTGCACGCAGGGCACACACACTCTCTCCCTCCCAACTTTGACTGACTGAAACTTCCTTTTCACAGGCAGGTGGCTCATCTGTTTTTAACCCAGCTCCACTTCTGCAGAATACTGAAAACATATGCAGAGGTGGCAGCTCTTTTCTGAATGTGTTGCTTAATGCACCACAGCAGTTAGTACATCACCTGCGAGGTACTATACAATACATATTTTGAAGGCACTCATCACTTGTGCACAGCATTTTTATTATCTCATTGTCAAATCATCAGAATTTCATTTCATTTCTTTCGGGCTCAGGGCTAACACAGGCGCTGACATCAGTTGGGTTGTTGTCATTGTGCTAGAAAGCTAACCAAGCATTTTTTTTCTCTGCACGTTAAGTTTCTAATGGAAGTTAAATTCCAAAGTCAGCAAAAGAATAACAAAGAAAATGTATGTTTACTACACAGGTTTAATACACAATACACTTTTTTATTTTAAAGAAACTGCATTAAGCAAAGTTTATCTTCTTCTTCTGGTTTTGGTATAAAACCAGAACAACACCTGGTAAAAATAAATAAATAAAATCTTAGAACAAGATTATTTATTATTAAGAACTTTCCACATCTATTGATATCTTGGTCAAAAGCAGTATTCCTCCATGCAAAGCAAATCTAAGGGCAGGGCTTTGAGTGCACACCATTTAGTATGGTGAAATACCCCTTTGAAGGTTATTATATTATTGATTATCAAGGTATTTAACCACCACCAGTGTCCTTGAGCCTGAAGTGCACAGATTTTCTGTGGCTTTTTGTTGTACTTTGCCCAGTGCCATCACACAGAGCCTTAAGGCTAATGTGTCTCAGTCCTCTATGAAGAGATTGTACTGCAACATCCTGCTCTCTGAAGATTCTGCTGGCAATTCCTGTACTGTTTACTCTCTTTATCTCAGTTAACTTTTGCTTCTATCTTACAGTAAAGTTAATTTCAAGCTACCCTGGTTTCTGAATATTTTTACACCATGGAGAAAAGAGCACAACTTTTTCTTGTGACTCAAGGGTGGGCCCCTTTTTAACTTTCCTCTCCATGGGGCCTCAGATGGCACACTAAGCAGAGGCTTAAAAGTGGACGCCAACACAAGCTAGGAAATAACAGAAGCAAAACAACATATAATAATGCTTCAAGCATGACTGGTGAATCAGACTAATTAGCAGTCGAGTGCCTGGTCTCTTTAGTTAGTCATCTGAGAAGTCCATTAAAGACCAGCCTCTCCTGCTTTCCTACTCTCTTGCTTTCTTGCTCACACAGTAAAGTTATTTTAGAAGACATCACTTTGACAGTTATAATTAATCTGAACACATTTAACTATATTTCTAGCCTCTACTTGTACAGGTCCTCTTTTGGGTCATTTGAATGGTGAATCACAGTTGTACACTAGGCTGTGCCTTTGTGTTTAATGGTAACATTTTCTTTAGCACCATCACAGACGATGAAAACTAACAACATCATCACAGAACAGTATAATTTGCACTGAAAGGTTAATTGCCTGTCTCTTTAATTTTCCTTAAATTGTACTTGTGGCTTCTGGATCTTGAATTGAATTGTCTCTGATGTATACAATGGCTGGATGGTTGATTGCCTGTAAACTGAATAGGTGGTAGCTTTAACAGATTAGTGGATAGATGCTTGGGTAAATGAATACTGGATGGATACTTGGTTATTTAGGAGAACATGCTTCATAAATTATTTATTTTAATAAATAATAAATTATAATTATTTTCTATTGACTTTGAAAGGTAGCAAATTGGCTATGCTATATGTGTTGCACAACATACTGTATACTGTATATGTGTGTGTATATGTCTCCCTGTGTCACTGTTTTATAGTTGATGTGAGCATGCTAGGAAGCTTTCTCCTAAGCAGCACTTGTCTGTCGGTACACACCCTAATTAAGGCATTATGGCTATTTCTGTTGAAGGAACTTTCGTATTTCAAGAAAAGGCCAAGCCACACATTTCACTACCACACACAGACACACATCAAGCCTGTGCCTGAGCCCAACCTAGAGCAACCCTAGCCAAAATCAATACGACAAAGGTCATTGCTATTCCAATCATAGCCAAACATATTCTCTCTATTTGCTGTACTATATGTGCTGTCTGCACAAAATGGCTGAACTACAGTATAAACTCAATGAGTTCTCTTATGGCTAATATCTATACAGTATGTGATGTGTTTTGATGCATTAAATGAGGGAGTAAGTGTGAGAGCAGTATAATGATTTGTTGTTTATTAAGTGGGTTTTTGCCAGTTTGAAAGATCCCTGCTGAGAGTGAGCGCTGCTAAATTGAGGCACAGAATTCAAAGGAGCTCTGTCTAGATAAAGTCTCCATCTGATTCACACAATCATAGCATAGCTGTAGTCATTGTACAGCTGTCAGTCAAGCCCCAAACTTAAACCATCTTTTCTCTGTAGTAAGTTTTAGTTGTCATGTGTTTGGCTGCAAGTGATGGAGGGAGTGAGAACATCTGTTCTGTTAATCTTTGGGCCAGAGCTTTTTTTTTTATCCTCCTTTTCCCTCGGAACTTCCAGTTCCTGAGGACACAGCACAAATGTCAGGCTTCAGCTCAAAATCTAACACACTGCAGCAAGCCAGTGAAATCGCTAGGTGTCCACCATCTGTGTGTGTGACCTGCCAAATGCCATGTCAAAATCATCACAATCAGTCAAACCTGTATCAGTTTCTGGGCAGATCTGTGTGTGTGCGTGTTTGTTTGTGTGACTAATAATAGCACAAGGTTTACATGCATGATTGCTCTTCAGATCTTTTGTGTATGTCAAGTCTTTATTATTCCCCATGAGGAAATGCATCCTCTGTTTATTGACCCATCCTAATTTTAGAAGAAGTGCCAGTGCCTGAGGACAGACTCTTTTTCCAAGGTCAGTGCCTTGGTCAAGGGCAGTGGCAGTAGGATTACCCTACATCTAACATGCTGGGGACTGAAATTAGTGTTGTGTAGACACTAGACAATCTAGAGGGGTTAAAGTTTGGCTAAAGCACTCAGGTAAGGTTTGTGTTTGAAAGACAGTGATTATAGTAAATTGCAAAAAAATAACCTCCTGTCCATGTTATGTTCCAAAGTTAGTACCCCCTCTCCTCTTAATTTTGTGTTTTTTTGTGTAAAAGCATAGTAAAAATAATCCAGTTGTAGTGGGTCTTAATATTAGACAAAGACAACCTCAGACGAACAACATCACAATGATATTATTTATTTTAAAACATGAAGCCAAAAAACAAAAACATATGGGCATAATTAATTACCCCCACATGATTCAGTAGCTTGTAGATTCACCTTTAGCAGCAATAACTTGAATTAATTGTTTTTAATTGTTAAAACTGTACAACAGTTATACTCCAAATTGTTTGGAAATGGTTTTATGGCCCTTTCCGGATTCATGTGCAGCAACAATTGCTTCTCCAAGACTATTGCCTATGTCTTTACTTACTGGGATTGTGTTAACAGACACCTGAAGGCTCCAGAACAGCAAACTGCCAAAATGTCCGCTTTTATAGAGGTTCACAAACCTGATGATCATTTAACCAAGGAGCGATGATTAGAAGCAACTAGCTGCAGCTAACCCTCTTAATTCATATAAAAGCAGTAAGGGGGTACTTGTCCTTGTGTTTTTTTTCTTTTTGGCCTCATTATTGTTAAATAAATAATGGCACATTGCAAAAACTTGTTGTTCATCTGAGGTTGCATTTGCGTAATACCAAGACCCGCTATGATCAAATGGTTTTTATGTTTTTACACAAAAAGCACTAAATTAAAAGAGGACATCAATGTATATTTTCATGGTCTTATCCAGGTGCTTTGAGTTGCAGTTTAAAGAAGCCAGATAAAATTTGCCTGTACATTGTCAACATATAGTTGTTACATTAATCCAAGCTGGATTTTTTTTAAATGAAAAAATAAATTCTAAATTGCAAATTTGTTATATATGAACATACACTTTTACTAGACAGTTTGTGTGCAAAACTCTGTGTTGGCAAGTATGTGTCCTTTGAGTGTGAAGATGTCGCCTGCTTGTCTGTGTCTGTGTATGACACCTGACCACCATTCATCTGTCCATCTGTTGTGGAGGATCTTAACATGCCTGGGCTGCATCTTCTGTCAGATGGCGGATATGATGCAGAGCTCATATCCTCAGCAGTGTTACTGCTCCACTCCACTCCCTTCCCTTTTTGTGAAAGCACAATAGAATTGTGTGTGTGAAGCTGAAAGAATCAAATAGTATACATAAGGCTGAAGGGTATCCCTGTTTTACAATGCCTAATCCATATTTACATTTAAGTGGAAAGGCCCTATAACAGGCAGGCAAGTAAGATTCTTGTCCATTTGATGTGAAGGGGGGAATCATGGGATGTTGAAATGGAGCTACAATATTAACAGGATGAGGTCAGGGTGGACATGTTGATTACAACTGTTCCTTTCCTGCGTTCATACAGTTTGGACAATGAGTGTTGACCTCGACCAGGTTAACAAAGAAGAAATTTTAACTGTGGTGATTCCCTAACCTTAACTTGTGCCTAAACTTAGCTCAGAGAACAGTGATTTGTAGCCGTTTTGGAAGGCAGATGTTAACAAGTTAATGATATGTTGTTCTTTAAGTTCGACTATTCATTGGGTTCATTTGTTTGAAAATTTAAGAGAGACAAGTTCTTGAACTATGTTGTATGCAAAAGTTCAAGGGTATATGCATTTCATTCTAATTTCCTTTTTTCATTGACATTTTTACATGTTATTACTAAATTTCTACTGAGTTACAGTCAAGCACAGCCTGTCAGCCAACATCGACAGTATTCAAAATTCATCTTTAAACTCGATCACCTCAATCTACGGAGTCCCCGGTGATGAGGCACCTGGCCTTCTGGCTGTGTTATTCTATTATAGAGAAGCTCATGAAAAAAAACAACTTCCTCTCTGCTCATCCCCGAAATAAGATTTCAATTGATTAAATGCCACTGTTGGAAGGGAGCTTCATCAGATTTGACCAAAGTCTCTCAGCATGTTGCCACGGCTTGAAATGGGTGGAGTTCTGAGAAAGTCTGGGGGTGGGAAGATAAATGTATAAAGCAGGGGAGACATAGAGAGGGGAAGAGGGACGGTATAGTAGTGCTGAGGAGAAAGAGAGGAGCAGCAGGGTGATGGATAGAGGGAGGAATGGTGTGGTGATGGAAAAGTGTGAAAAGAAAAGTGAGACTCTGAGATTTCTACCTGATCTGCAGCATAATCATTCCATGTGTCTCCATCTGGCTTGGCAGAGGCATCATTAAGGAAACCCAAGGTCATCGAGGTTCATGGAGCTGCTAAGGCTCAGCCACACTCCCTTCCCTCCTGCCACTCAATTTGTATAATTTACCTCCATTCTGAGTCTCTTCTGAAAAGAGCCTGTTTGACCCCTAATGTGGAGAAGTCAGAAAGTTGCATCTAAATGAAAAGGACGGCTGTGAGACTCTGAGAGTGTGGCTAGTCAATAGCCCGGCAGGGGCATGCTGATGATGATTCTACGAGATGGCTGCATTTTGGAGTAGTTGTTTGGGTATGCAGTAAGAGCCAGAAAGGAAGACGGAGAGAAAGGAAGAATAGAGGTGGTGATAGGAAGAAAATGAGAAGTTGAAGTGTACCCTTCCCTAAGGTGATTTGTACAAGCGACCCCAGATTGCAGGGATGTTCAGCGACTTGCTTAAACCACCAGCTGTTCACAAAAAATGGACTATGTTCTGTTTATGTTTCATACTGCACCATGATGAGGGTGCACTCTGAGGGATGGAGGGATGGGGGAACAGGGGAGGTGAGAGTGTATGGTGCAGTGGAGGAGTGATTACCTAGTGTGGAGCTGAGGGATGAGAGTCGAACGGGTATTTTATTTTGTCAATTGGAGTGTGCAAATGGAAATGTCAGAGCGCCTGGAAAACTAATGAATCTGATAGGAGAGATGCCACCTCTCTTGCCAAATGCCTGATCAATTGCCGTTGTCTTTTCTGGGCGCTGATATTTTTCGTTGTTATTTTTTGATTGTTTTTTCCACCTGGCCTGGCTGTTTGCGGTTAAGAGTTTGATGGTGAACTTTGAGTCAAGGAAATAAAGGAATTGATCCAAGGTGGAAATCAATGCTTTCGTCTGTTACTTACAAGTCTGGGCCTGTGAAAGTGATTTTGAATTAGTGTTCTAACCCAGTTAGCAAACTAAACATAAACAAAAGGTGTACAAATTCTTGAAGAATGTGGTTTAATAATGCCAATTTAGTCTTTCTTATTTCTGCATTTCCACTAAGTAACAGATCCATGCTGAGGCTGAAACTCCCTAATGGCAAAAACAGAAAACAAGTTGTCTCACTTCAATTAAGCAAGTAACTTCCATAACCTTGGAGCATTTTGTGCATCAGTGATACAATGTGACAAATGTGCTTAGTTTAAATTTAGACTGACAATGATCCAGTGCGTCAGGGCTTTGTGCTTGTTCAGTCACAATTTCTGGTTACTTGATGAGAGACTGCAAGCGCTGCGCGGGATGAAAAGAAAACCCTGCATTTGCACTATTCTATTTTGACAAGCAGGCTAATTTCTGCCCAGGGTCATCAATATTTCTGACACTTCAGTGGTGGCATAAATATAGAATGAATGTCCCTTTGTTGTGCTTGGGGAGCTACATGTCTCTGAGCATCAACAAAAATCACTTGGATCTGTTTGTTAGCTTGTTCAGTCAGTTGACGAGACTGTCGCTGGTCCCTCCGGAGTCTGTCTGCTTTCAATATCATGCATCATAAACAATATCCAATTTGGACTATTGAACTATGAAAATACACTGTGCGAGTGCGAGAAGGGGATGACAAGAAATCAACCAGCTGTATGAGCGATGGGTTAAAGCAGTGGTTTGTGGTAACACAATTTAAATTTATGTTGATATGAGTTTTTTTAGTCACAGGCAGGATAAAAACATCATGATGCTTTAATCTAAAGAAAATCAGTAGAATCAACTTGATATTATAGCGTCCCTTTCAATTTCTTTGACTGCCCACCTGAATCACATAATATTCTGGCTTTGGTTTAGTCATACAAGAGTTTCTATATCTGTCTTCCAACTGCTGAGGGCTTAAGACCTCTTTGTTCTAGGAGCGGCCCCATTCCTTTGATTGAGTCCCCCTCATTACCTCAGTTCCCGTTTGATTCTGATCAGGCTCAACAACCCCTTTCACGTTAACTCACCTTGCTAATCCTTCGCCAGAGTCACGAAAGATGGCACTTGCTCAATCTCTCTTTGAAGCCACCAGCGGGGCCGGGGCTGGGTTTTTTGCAGCAACAAGTGTCTCCTGGCTCCAAAGGAAAAGCCAATCGAGTCAGAAATAGTCATTTCTTAGAATCAAGATCCACAAAGCGCCTTTCCACTAATGGCCTGCAGGACTACAAGAGGGAATCCAGACCCTCGTTATCACCCATGTTCTTTTGGACGCACTTCAGAGGACTGAGGAAAGTGTTCTCTTTTGACAGAATTGAGACAGGGCTTACAAATGACACCAATCTCTACAGCTAGTCTCACAGAGAGTACATAAATAGAGCATTTTTAGTGATATTCATTAATTTTTTTGCCTTTTTCTTGACATATTTCTTTACTGATCTCAACATGCTCTGTAGTAGGCACTCACAAAACTTCGTGATCACTTTTCATTCTCCAGTGAGAGAAAAAAATGTTTTAACATGACCGCAAGATGAAGAATTATTTGTTATTTCGACAATAATGAATGTGATGGTGTTCTGCAGTCTGCAGTTAATTCCAGAACATTATACAGTTTAATAGGTCAATCACTCAGTTTCTTTTATTTCATGCTTCAACAGCTTTCAGTCAGTGGAATCATTATTCTGGTTGCATGCATTATGAAAAATAGCAGATTGCCAGACTGTTAAGTACCCCACTCCCTTCATTTCAATTGCAAATAATCTAGATAGACAATTTATGTAAAACACAATTATCATCAATATAAAATGGTCATTCAGTTTTGTTGTGATCTAATCTAAACTGGTGGATTTCTCTTATCTGGAGATGAGAGGAAACAGGATATGGTGGAGAACAGTAAAAACACAAATATCAACAGAGAGGAACAAATGGAAGAAAAAAAGGAATCTATCAAAAAAGATAATTAAGATCAAACACCAGGCTCTGGATATTGTTATTCTAGTTTCCAGGGAAGCATGTAATGAACTAAAGGAATATGGTTGTTTTGTATAACCTTACTGTGAGCCTCATGCTGCTCCACAGTGTACGGAACCACACTGAGCCACCATCCACACATAGCAGGAGGGTTGGGAGGATGATTGATGGTGTGTTCATTTTGGGAACATGTTTAAAGTAATGGTGAAAACACCCTGTGACACACAACAGACGCATACAAAGACATCTTTTCCTTTTTCTGTCTTGACTAGCATTAAAGCCTGAGCTTTAATAAGGACAAAATAAGGATAAGGCCAACAAGTTTCATGTGTATAAATATGCTTGCTGTGCAGTCAGTGTGCACAGGATTGGAAAATAATTTAAAACATACTGTACGTGGGAGAGAAGTACTGTACAGCACTTTATTTGCACTCATTGCCATTATCAACACCGCAGGTGTTCCTCCTCTCAATGGCCCCATATAATAAAAATCCACCTCTCTCCACCCAACACTGCCATCATTTCATCAAAGAATAAGGCCACCCATAATAAAGAGACATTTTATTTAGGCCACAGGCCCCTTTGCTGCTGCATTTCTATAGCACACAAATTCTACAGAGCTTAGTGAAGTACTGTCGTGCTAAAATGCATTTTAGACAGTTGACAGTATTTAGCATATTCTGAGATCAAGAACAGATAAAAAAATACAAATAATATATGGTTATACTTCATATAAGTCAATTTAAACACCATGTCTTATAGACATAAATATTTCATATTCACTTGCTAAATAAATACCCAGATTGCCTGACTTTTTATTATTATCTTTTAAGTGCAAAACCAAAACATTGTTGTTTGATTTGATTGTTGGAGGAAATTGTCATGTAAACACAAAAATGTTTTAAGTATACATTTTAAAAATAGCTGCACACACAGACAAAAACAATCCAATTTTAGTTTTACTGTTTTATTACAGGCAAGTATTTAAAGCACATTTTTACAGAGCTCACACACTTTAAAGTGCCTTAAATCTGCTTCATAAGGAGCTTCGTCAAGTTTTGTTTTGTAGTTAAAACATGTTTAATGTGGTTAATAAGCTTTAGATTATCTGTGGCGATGCAATGAGAATGGGCTGTTTATACCCATAGTGCCATGGTAGCCATTTGTAATGTGTAAAGTCAGTGCATGATCATTTCTAGTCATGTTGTATTTATTTCAAAATAAAGGCACTGTATTATTCAACATCATTTCATCTGGGATTAACACATTAAAATGCTTAACAGCACTTAAGAGTACTAAACTAGATAGATTAGAATATACAGGGTCATTTTAGCAGACTAACAAGAATTGGGCTGACTAGTATAGCCATGTTTGAAGAATGGAGCCTAAGCTATTCCACAAATTTGCACAAGCACTTCTAAAACAGGATCCCAAATGTTTTAATTTAAACCTATTTTCTCTCCTTATCGTGGTACTCATTGCTGCTGCCTTACTAACACAGTAGAAACAATAAATCATTTAGATGTGCCAGCAATCTAATGGCGAAACTGCACTTTTTTTACTGTTTGAGCATTGTTTGTTTTTGCCCTGGCATGCCGTTGTATACTTATCCTCTAATATTTTATTGTTGTTTTTTTATTGTTATTGTGACCAAATTACTTATTTTAATTTTCTCCTTTGTAAAAAGTTGAAATTAATTGCAATATAATTGCTGCACAGAGCAGGATTTTGCGAATTGGTACGAAAAAAAAGGAGAAGGTGGCATTAAGCACTAAAATTAACACAAAAATAATCAATTTCTTTTTTCTGTACCTTACTGTATTTTTAACCAAAGGGCCTTGATTTCTCGTTGACGTTATAGATTCTAATTCACCATCATTTTCTATTTCCTCCTCTCACACACTCCTCTGGTTACATGAAATATTGTGGCAGTTGGCACAGATGCTCTATCAACTCGACCAGTGCATAATTACCAGTGAGTAAATTAGCATTTATGCATGGTTTTGCAAGTATTAGCTATATAAGCAGTCTTTATTAAACTCGTGAATGTCCCGGAGACTAGTCTGTTTTACCTCAAAGCTCCGTTGTAAGCAACATGAACAACAATTATGTAACTCTTCTTCAAACCTTCCATCTGCCTAATGGAGAGCGAAGTCTGCAGCAGGTCTTTTTACAGACAGATCTGAGTGAAGCATTACGTAAACAAGCCTGCAGTAAAAAGGTAGTACTTACACGGTTACTGTAACTGTAGGTGGCTCCTCCACCATTTCACAACGGGACTTTAATGTTCAGTGATGATTAATGCAGGGTGACATGAATATAGATGGCCTTCTCAGTGCTAATGCATCTGATGGGAGAAACAGGGCATCTGTTCCATGACAATGCTTTATAAAATAATTTTTTAAACCTGCTAAGAACTGACATGATATGTTTCTCCGTATCTTCACATTTGTGGTTAGGTACATGCTTCCCCATTTTTTCCCTTTTGCAGGCCATCATTAATGTAAGTACATGCATGTGAATAACTAATTAATGCCTGCACTAGTCTGACCCCAGCACAAGCTGCAAGCCCATAGAGGAAACTGCAGTGGGACAAAGGGAGGCAGCAATCAATCAGGAGGCCAGGAAACCAGTCATCTGTTTGAGCGTAGGCCCTCCAATTAGCAAAAAGCCCTCTGTGGAGTAAAATCATTCTCACATTCAATCCAGGTTAGTTTTTCACTGTGGCCTACACAAGAATTATGGTCATGTATTTATTAATATGTTGGGCTACTTACACTGTGAAACCTCCAATGTGGATGGGTGTCTGAATCAACGGTCTTCTGCTGTTATATGTGGAATTTCAGAGATGCCGTGTAAGTTGTGAATCAGAGGAAATCAACTCAGATCAATCAGGTGCACATGGGGTTAGTTCAAAAATGCAAATGGACATTAGCAGCTATGTTTTGGTAGGGTGTGTTCTCTGTATATTAATGGCATTCTGTGCATGTGTGTGCATGCTTATGTGATTCTGACTATGCAATGCAGAGTCCTTGGGGTTGAAAAAGGACATAATTTTTAGCAGCATGCTAAAGACACGTTGGGAATGAATGGTTATAGAAATTGAGACAGGAAGAGGCCAAGCAGAGCAGAAATGCACACACAAATGGCTTTTGACTGGTTGCTATTTGACGAGCCGTACCAAATCTGCTGTGACATTCTGTCTCTACTTTTCAGGAAATACAGCAGCAATTCATGTTCAGAATAGTGATGCACTGTGCAAATTCTGGCTCACTGATGATACATGGTGTGTATGAAAAATTCACCTGTCATTGGCACTAACGTCAGCTCCGGTGTAAACACGTCAGATGATGATAGGACACAAAACAATTTACACTGCTACTGCAAACCTGGTGCTTTAATTAATAAAGGTCTGCAAGGCAAATCCATTCGTATTCTGTCATCAAAGCAATCAGTGCTTCATTTCAAACAACAGGTCATCTAGTTGTTTCTTCAATAGCTGGGCTGTAAAGGCCTCTTAAAGGCAAGCAATGGCATTAAACATAATGCTAGCAGCAGGGTTGTAAATGCTTGTTGACATTTTACTTTTCATTGGAATGTTGCTGCCTGTAGCTACTCTGGCTGACCTATGGGGAAGTTTGTAACTTTAATAAGCTGATAATTCAAATGTATAAAAATGCCAGTAGTTGCTTGAACATTGTTTGCTTTCTGCAGCCCTTGTAGTGCTAAATGTGTTTTTATCTTGTCACACAAAGAGGGTAGATACACATATAAATATTTCATTGCAGCTTATGAGTAAACTTTAAAGAAGCTCACAAATTCAGATCACAAACCATTTTTTTCCATCCAATTATGTAAATAGCAAATCACCTGCCAGCATTGACTTCATGATTAACTTGTTTTAAAAATGAAATAAATCAACAGTCTCCAGCATCTCTAACCAGTGACCAGTGTCAAAGCTTACTGGACGATTCTCACAAAAGTAAAATTAATATGTAAACCAGCATGATCACCTATGTATAAGAATACACAGAACATGCTTTAATATCTTTTGGAGAGTAGATTGATTTTCTAAATAGTACAAAGCAATTTTAATATTTTTTTTTCCTTCTATCGTTGGATTAAATTGTGACAGATCCCTGGTTCTTGTCTTGGATTTAAGTTATATCCAGAGGGTTTTTTTTTTCCCTAATATACTGTAGGTTGCCTTAAACATTCAAATTCAGTAAGCAAAAAAAGTCATCTCCCAAATGTGTCTGCCAGTGAAGTGAGAATGTCACCAGTGACAAGAGGGAGAGAAAGTGATAGAAAAGAAGAGAGAGATCATGGAAATGCATGAGATTGAGACAGACAGCAGGAGAAAGGATTTTCCAGATAACATTCAGCTTATTCAGTGAAATATGTAATTAAATCATGATTTGTAAAAAATAAAAAAAGAAGCTGCTTTAATCTTGATGAACATGTTTGGTTGATGAACTCACTTAGTGACTTCTTTTGCTGTCATGTGTTTCTGCATGAACACAGACTGAGAGAGACTGAAGCTGCTACACCTCTTCATATGAAGAGTTGGTTGATTGAGTGTGTGCACTTGCCTATGTTCACATTCTTGTCTTCTATAAATCACTTACATTTTGTGAGTCAGTGGCCTTGGTTTTTTGTTTGCATGTACCTACGCATGTACTTCTGTAAATGTGGGTAGCTTTGCCATAATCATGCTTGTATTTGCAAAGACAAAGATTCACTCTGACCTGAGCATTACCTGAGGAGCATGCCGCTTCATATTTTAACTTCCTTTGTCTTTGACAGATGGCTTGGCTCTAAAAGCTTCTGTCCATGGTGCTGAAGGCTGGTCTGATGTATGAGCGTTAGGCCCTGTTTGATAAATCCGCCATGTCACTCTGCCTATGACAGCCATTCATCATGCTTGGCTTTCTCATGTGAAATGTTCTGTATGCTGGATAATTTAGTAAGACAAATAAAATGGGAGACCTGAAGCTTAGACTCGGCTCCATCCCACCCTGTGTTGACTTTTCAGTACTGTACTTTATCTCTCTGTCGTAGGGACACTGTGTCCCTGTCTAAGCATGAATAGCAGCAGCTGTGGCTCTAGCACAGTGACTATATTGAGACCAGCTGAAGGACGAACATGTTCTTAATGAGGCGGCTAATGAGTTCTGTTCTTTGTTGCTGTGATTTTTATTTTTATTTTTCCCAGGGTTAGGACGACCATTCAACCATTCAGCTGAAGTCTCATGACTTTTCCCCTGTGGGTTGACTGAAAAGACAGTTTTTTTTTTGTTCTGTATCACTTCAATATAATGATTACATGATTGCAGTTGAAATGTCACTGATGAAAGTGATTAGACTTTTCATTATAAACCATGTTTGGATGGCAACAAAAACTGAAAAAAATATAAAACATCTGTCATGCATTTTAATTGAAAATAAACCAGGGATATCATGACAAATATATGAAGAAAGGAGAGTGAAGCAAAACAAAGTACACAACTGTTTGTAAAAGATGACAATGACATTTATTTTTTTCTTAGCACTTTTCTTAATTAGTCTGTTGTGCCCATTGATCACATATAATACAGTTAATATAAAAATGGCTTTTGAACTTTACACCCAAAGCAACAACAAAACATTTTCTTAAAATATGTATGCTAAAAATACTGAGTATTTCCACTAAAAATACTGGAGAATAGCTTGTGAATCTGCAATGATAACATGGCCATGTTTTGCTGTGGCTGACCTGTTTCCTCAGGTTCCTCTGTTTACCTTGTGTAGTTCTTGTTGTAGGCACTTACCAGTACATAACAGACTGCTTCTTGAGGCGACAACTCCTCAATCTCCTCAACCTGTTATATTTGTTTTCTTCCAGCGTATCCACATTTTTCCCAGTCACCAATGCAATGAGAACTACACAGCATAAACAGCCATTTGGCAAATGTCCTCTCTAGATACTCATTTTGCAGCTGAATTTCATTAAGCTTAATGTGATGTTGTAATCAAAAGTAGTCTGCTCCTTGCCTTAATTTTAAACCCATTTAAACTGTTCAGATACAGAGGATTTGTCATTACATCAACATAATAGAATACGTAACAATATTTCCATGAAAAATCAAGAATCAATTTTTAAATAGAAAAAGGGGGTATATTCCATCAAAAGGCTTACACCATAGTCACTGTTGTTTGTCTACTCTACTAAATCTCCCTTCCCATTATAGACAGGTGTTATTACAGTATCTCTAACTCGTCTATGGATGTTTGACAAAGCACAGACGGTATTGCTTGGGACCACACAGACAGTTCCACAACTCTGAACACATTAACAGTCAATTACAAGAGAGTTGACCATCATCATCATCTTCTTCACTTCCTTTTCTCTGCCTGCATTTCTGTATGAATGGTACTGAAATATATCTTTCTGCAGTAAATGCCCCTTCCTGCTGATGTTAGCTTGATTTGATTTAACGGTTACAAAGCTACCACTTCAGCTATGGTAGAATCTGGGAGAGCATGTAGTTTATTTTAAACAGTTCCATCCCAGTCTAGTAACAGTTTTGCCAGTGTATCTGAGCTGGGGATCAGCAATGGCTATGCCTTTGAAACAGTACTAGAGGTTTGTCCACCCCTGCCCATGGCCTTGTCCATTCACTGTAGTTGGTGTGTGGTGCTCTGCGATGCTGCACTTCTTAAAAGGCATTGTCAGATACATTTATGACTGTGGCTTTGACTTCCACTCCACTTGGCAGTCCATTACCCGAAACCCACAGCTTTGTAAAGAATGGAGAGTGAATACTGGTAGCTTCCACTGGTGTCAGCGAAGCTTTGGAATCGCATTTCCTTATATCCCCATAAAGGTGGTGGTTCCTCAGCCACACATAAAGAAGCAGACAGGCCACTGAAATGACAGCCAAGAGCATACCAAAGACAGTGATTACTGCTGCATCCAATTTTTCTGTGTCCTTGGATGCCAGCTCCAATCCCTTAGTGGTGACATTGACACATTTGGTGTCATGGTTGTAGTGGATGGTCCGGACATCCACACAAACTTTGTACTGAGTGGCAGGGCTAAGATGAGTGAGGTTGTAGACCTGGACATCAGAGGGAACCCTAGTGGTAAACGCCAAAGTGGGATGGTTGGCATCTGACAGGGTATACCATTTAATGTTGGGAGCCAGCGTGCCAGGGCCAGCTTTCCAGGAGAGCAGGATCGAGTTTGTCCCCACTGATTTGACTATGACGATTAGAGACCCATTTGCAGGTTGGGGAAAATATCCATTGACCTCAACTGAAACAGATTTAAGATCAGCTCCAACCAGATTATGGGCAACACAAGTGTAAAGACCAGCTTCATTTTCTGTTATATCATAGATGTCAAATGTACCCTCTGGGTGCATATAGAACTTTTCAGACACAGTGTTAGGCAGGACCCTGGTACCAGATGGAGTGATCCAATAGATGTCTGGCTCTGGTTCAGCAAAGGCCCGACAATGGAGTGACACTGAGCTCCCATTCTTTGCTCTAATATGCCCAGGCATGCTTTCAGGAGAGATGAGTGGCAGACAAATCTCCATCATTTCCCTGAAGTGCACCTGTCGGACATGCTGGCCCTCGTACTCTGGAGGCTCCACACAGTACAGTGAATCAGGCTCCATGAAGCGAATGTTGGTCTTGTTCATGTTCATCCAGCGGACTACGCAGTCACAGCGGATAGGGTTGCTGTGCATGCTAACTTCTCTGAGATTTGGGAGGGACTCTACAGTAATCCTGTGGAGGGCACTGAGTGCATTGCCATTTAGCATAAGGGTTTCCAGGTGCGGTAGTTTGTAGAAAGCATTAGGATGAATATAGGAGAGTTTAGGATTATTGGTGGCTTCTATTTTGGTCAGCTCAGGAAGGTTATTAAGGGCAAAGCTGTCAATGGAAACCAGCTCCGGCATGCTATTAATCCCTAGTTCTTTCAGATGAAGCATATCCACAAAGTCACCTCTCTGTATCCTTGCAATTGGATTTTTGTTTAGATCCAAAAACTTGAGATTTTTTACATTTCTCAGGGCAGAATGAGGTACCTCAGGGAAAATATTATCATAGAAAGAGATGCTCTCTAAGTTATCAAGACCAGACAGTGCATCTTCAGGAAGCTGAGACAGGTTCATTCTGGTGAGAACAAGACTGCGGAGGTTATTGAGAGGTTTAAAGTTCAGATCGTCAATAGAAAGAACCGGATTCTCACCAATCATCAGGATCTCCAGATTTGGCATGGGTTCAAACCACTCTTTTTCAATAACCTTCAGCTTGTTAGAATTGAGGTGGAGCCGTACCAGATTGCTCAGACCCTGGAAAGCCATCAAGGAAATGAAGGTTATGAGGTTATGATTCAGATAGAGCTCTTGTAGGTTAGCCATCTCCTCCAAACATCGATCAGGCAACTCCTGTATCGAGTTCTCTTCCATATGAAGGGACAGCAGCTGAGGAAGGTTTCCCAGATGGACATCACTGATAGAGGATAAGTTGTTTTGTGATAAATCAATCTCTGTGATGTTGGGCAAGTAATCCAAGGGCTTGTCAATCTTGGCAACATTGTTTGTTTGTAGTAATAGTACTTGTGTGCCCACTGGTATTTTTTCCGGCAGGCTAAAGAGTCCCAAGTCATTACAGTCAACTGTCTGTGCTTCCATGTACACTGAACTGGGAGAAAACCACGGTCTAATCTCACAAACACAGAGCTTTGGGCAATCAGGCCTCTCCTCAGTGGCCACAACAAAAGAGGCCATGGCCAAGCCCACAAAGAGACGATCCACAAATGACACGTCCTTCATATTGGACCGATTCCCGCCAGTAAAAAAAATTGGTCCTTCTAGATTAAGTAGTCTGAGCTGTTAAATTCACAAATGATGAATCATTTGCACTAGTTGCTGAGGCGACTGACTCACCGGCGCTGCCACCACCAACAATTGCAGCAGGACTCCTTAGGGTTTTTTGCCTTGTTGTCTAGATGTCCTTGTATGTAATAACCAGTCACTCAGTGTTGCCTGTTAGTGTCAGGGTTCGTGACCAAGGCTACAGTCAGATAGACCCAAGAAGATGGGTGGAGGAAAAAGAAAAAAAGGATAGACTGATTTTATACCTCACTAATAAATTTATAGGTATCCATGAAGGATCTGCTTGCTGATGAATTTCCTCGCTGATTGTCGCTCCTAGCTTCCAGATTCTACAGCCCAGTCCATTCTTATCTGTGGAAGACAAACAAGACAGAGAGGAGCACTGTGAGTATTTCATTATAAGGGTGGTGGTCAGGAAAGGTAATAAAAGAAAGATCTAGGCATATTGATATTTGTTATAGACACACTGGTACATATTGACATTTATACACCTCAAGAACAATTCATTTAAATCTGCTTGACCTTCTAAACTTCATTGTGGGGATGTAGTGCATGAGCCCCTACAATATGGCATTCAATCCTGATGTTGTTCAACTGGTTAAAGAGAATGCTTTATTTAGATTCCTAAATGGCAGGCATCCTAAGGCTTAAGTATTAGCCTTTAGGGCAAGCTGCTAAGACAGTGGAATATGTCAGTCACTATAGCAACAAGTAAACAGGCAGCCAGTAACACACAGTGTACTTAGAGAATTAGGCCACACATGCAGACCAAGCATTTGCCCCAAATGCAATTTGCACCTGTTAGAAGATGCTGCAACCAACAGCTGTGGAACTTGAAATGCATTAATGTGTCGACACAATTAATCTTTGTGCAATCAACAAATCTGCAGCCTAATAGGATTTTCATTTTTGGAAAATGCAGGCATGCAGTTTGTCAGTGGCAAACATCACTAATAATTATGTTAAGGTGTCTACACACAAATCTCAAATAAAAAGCCTACAGTGAGGAAGATATGTCAATATAATTCTATGGTCTTAGACATCCATTTACAAATAACAAGAGTCAAACATTATTACAAATATATGATTTAGTTAGATTTTCTGAAGATGTCTTCAAAGTGATGACTCCCTCATTTACTTATCTACCGCTCTTTATATAAAAAATACACAGTAGTTTACGCCATAATGAGCAGTGAATATACCCCTATGAATCACAAACATTATCACTCACAGGTGTACAACAGTAATTTTCACAGGCCCATTTCATAATTCAGTTATTTGCTCTGTTATGGAATAGAGCTGTAACGGTAAACGCTAAAGCATGAAATGGCAAATAAATCCACTAAGTGTCCAGAATTAGCCTTTTATCTGCTTACAGTGTGACAGAGGTGATACAGTTCTTTTAGTTCTTACACTAACAAATATTGATTGAATTATCTATAAAAAAGCTTAATGCAAGCATAAAATGATTCTGCCTTGATGAGTAAATCATCATATGTGGAAGACTGTAAATGAAAGCATGAAGCATGCTCTGCCATGTGAGTCAGTGAGTCATATTATTAATGTGCTTACTTTCTCCTGCTAGAAGTTCTGCATTCAAGGTGTACCATGTAATTTGTCGCATGTAGCTGCCTCTTACTGAGCAGATGGGTTTGATGGTGCTTGTGATATTTTGGGCCTATAAGAACATGCACCACATCATGGGAAAAGTCAGGAGAGACGGGATGAAATGGAGAGAATCAAGAGCGGTGTGATGGCAGCTGGAAAGTGAGAACAAGAAGAGAGAGAAATGGTTTCATTTCATCGCTCTCGCTCTTTCCACCTCAGTGGCCACACGGGATATGTGGGGGGGAAAATAAAATTAAATAAATACATAAATAATAAATAAATAAAAAAATCTGAAAGCAGGAGAAATGCTGCAGGTTTCCCCATTGGCAAAGCCAAGCCAAGGGTTCATACCTCAACTTCTGCTGCAGCACTGGCTGGAGTCTCATTTGGAAGAGGAAGGGAAGAGGGGAGGCATGCACAGAGCTGGGGCAAGGAGAGTGAGAATGAAAGAGGGGGTGGAGGATTATTTTTTTTAAAAGCACCTGGCACTTTAATAAGCTACAACACCCAGAGCATTCTGATAAACAGGGTTTAGCTTCTCTCCCTCAGCACTGGCTCTTCATTGTGGGCAGTGCAGTTGATCCGTGCCCTAGTAACACAGGCCAGATTCTGTAATTCAGCCTACAGCATTTGGGTCTTACCTCTGCTCACCATGGCTTTTCTCTTTAGTAATCACAATTACCAGAAGTGTAATGTGGTCAGGTTAACCGTTATTGCATAGCTTTATTGTACAATCACAGCGGGAGGCTCTAACAGGCTGTGCTGTTATTTGTTTTCCCAGTGATGGTAATTATGCTGAGGGGACATATTTGGACTTCAATACTCAAATACACAAACATAAAACTTCTGAATGGGCAGTGTTGGTATGGAATAAGAAACAGTGCTGCCCTATTTTTACACCACATTAAATTAAATTATTAGTATTACTTAATCGGATTTTGGCAAGACTGAGGAGGACATCACAGACATAAGAAGTGGTAGAGAGATACAGATTGAGAAAAATAATTTTAGTTAGTAGCTGCTGTTCCATGTTGGTTAAAATCTAGAATGAGATTAGGGAGGCTTTACTGGACAATTTGCAAGATGGTGTGTTTTGCACACATACGTCCCTGCCAATGTTAAGGATAAAATTTGGTTAAGGACAAAACCTGATTCATAAAAAAATCTATAGTTTAGATCTGTTTGTGACCAGTAACTATAATTTCCTCCACTCTGACAGTGACATTGCTGCCAATGTTAGCAATATATTAGGTATTGTTGCAATTATTAGGGCTGCTTCTATTTCTTTTTATCAATTTTTAATCAAAGTTTTTGTAAATCCTTATGCCTGTCACAATGTCCTAGGCCTCAACTGTCCTAAACACAAAGATTATTTATTCACCATTACAGAACATTGTGAATGCAGTATGCACCACAAAGCATCTTCAGTATATTTTAGTTTGAGATAATAAAAAAAAGCTTTAATACCACTGGAAAATATTATTTAAGTCACTGATTTCTTAGGTAAGCCCATTAAAATTGTTCTTCTTTAGAAATATTTCACTATATGTTTTTTTTCTCCATTATATCCAAAAATGTTAGTTTAATGGACAGAATATTTACTCTACATGGATTTATCCTTAAACATTAAGCTTTATCCTCAACAATGAGTTATGTAAATGAAGCCAATACATTTGAAATGGAGATTTATTAGGTATTATTAATAAGGCTGCTTCCCAATTTATGCTGACAGTTACGTATCATTGTATATATTGTATTTGACTATGAGAGCAAGACCACATTAAATGTTACATAGATGTTAAGCTCACTGATGTAATGTAGACATATGTATTTAGATCAGGTTTCATTTCCAGTCTCCTGGATGTCAGCCGAGGTCACAGTGAAGGACTGGTGAAGGAAAACACTGGGAGTCCGTTGTAAGGAGAAGCTGACTGAATCAGAGGTGACAATGTGTCTGATGTGGCAAATGTACTGAGTCTTCAGGCATGCTTGCCGTCTGGGCAGAATAGTGTTGAGTCAATGACTTGGTTACATAACAAACTGTTTGGAATAAAGACAACTGAAGCAAGGCATCTATGTAATACAACTAATTAAATGAATATGCAATGGATGCTTTCAGATTAGCTGAATGTAAATGACAAGTGGAATAACCTCAAGGCACAATATACCTAATCAAAACATATTAACACCTCATCAAAACTGAAAAGCTTTGAACAACACTTCTTCCTCTTACATTGTTTGTTTGGCTGGAGAAATTGGGTATGTTATGAGTATATTTACAGTTTCATTGCAGGCTGATATTACTGCACAAACTATAAAATTTTAAGTGAACTATCCTAATCATCTACAGGCAGTTGAACAGGTAAATTGGTATTGGACGGCTGCAATATGTGAAGCCCAGTGAAGAAGCAGTCTATATTCTGGGGGCCTTACACCGTGACTGCTTTGACTATGGAGTCCACACACCACTTGTACTAACCTATTAGTACAACACACACACACACACACAGCTTCTGTGTAGAGCTAATTTCCCACAATCTGTTGTTCAATTGCCAGTAACTGAGGTGGAGTGAGTGGGGAGGGAGAAAGAAGAAAAGGGATCTGGAAGGACAAAATGTCTTGCCAGGGGAGAAACGTGTCATAGTGTCAGTGGTGACATATTAACCCATGATAATCCTGAGTATGCTTTAATTGAAGAAAATATTAGCTTTAGCGAGATCATAAAGTAGAATTAACCAAACCCTGTATAGATGTAGAAGTAGCTATGCAACACAGAATTAAATAGAAATGTGATCAATACGACTTGGGCAAATACAATTCAAAAAAAGATGGATGCTTGTAATCAATGCCTAGAAAAGCCTTTGGAAATCTTAAGTAGAGAGATACATAATCAACACCTAGTAATATAACCTAGAGGGCTTGGATAGGATCTTCTGTAACCTAATGTCTGCACTACCACATTAAGCCTAAGCTTTGACATTTGTTCAGACTGCCAATAGAAGACTTTTATAGGTCAGGCTAAGGTGTTCATTCGTAGAGCTAACACAAGTTAGTTGGGTGTCAGAGGAAGTGGGGGAACAATCATTCAAGTCATGTTTTCCAGAGAACCTCCTTCAGTTGCAAGCTGACTGTGTAACCCATGGGTTTTTCCATTTTCACCAGTGCTACTCACTGAGTGGTGTTTCTGCCCACCTGACCTGTCTATGAGTTCATTGCTTTCTTACCTTCGCTTAGGTTAGGGAAAAATCCAGCTCCTGCACTGCTCAGTGTTCCACTATTATCAACAGCTGGACAAGTAGTGGACAGTGGGTTTTTAGAGCTTTTTCAAAATAGAAAACAGCTACTAGCACAATCTGATGCTCTGAGTTGAAAGATGCTACGGGATCAACATTGATAGTAATCAGGACACAACACTAAAGTTGTTGGTGCTCAGTGATGGACAAATTATGTAATAGAAACATTTCTGAAGTACCTCAAAGCTCTTTTTCAAGCTACTGATATTATAAATTGTTATACTATACCATTTTAACATTACTATATATACTATTAAAAAAATATATCTGCACCCTGGTCCTGTTTTATGCTTTGTTTGATGTTTGTATTGGAGCTGGGATTTTTAAAAGTTTTACACTGGTGTCTTTGCATCACCGTTAAAAGTTGGCATTTTTCCAACTAATAAGCCGTTAAAATTTTACAGTGTCATTGCATCACTTATATAAACTGATACGTCTTTGGTCCTTGTTAATCACAAGTTTTTTCTCTTAATTAATGTGACATTTGACTTTACTGGAAACTTTGAAATCTCTCATCATTAAAATCTTCACATTTAGTTGTCAGGTTTAGTTCATTAATATCAATTTAACCTGGGCACATACTGTGTTGGATTTCGTAGCTTATGTGTCTAAAATGTATTATTTGGAGATGATTTGCTCTCATGTGGAAATAGCACCAGAATAATCATAATACACCTGAATAACAATGGGGGTACATTTAAGAGATTCACCCACTGTCAAGGTGAAAAGCTTTTCCATTCAGATCTTGGCAACACCTCACGTTTACGTTCCCACTGGGCCACCGTGAGCACTGTAGCTGTTCTGGACAGTAATGGCACAAATACACTTTGATTAGAGACCAGTGAGATATGACCACTTTAAATTAATGAGTGTGCAGAGTAGGGGCACAAAGCATTGGTCCTGGTGGCTCTGCGGTGCTAATTCAGGCAAGCCTGACTTGTGTTGGCCGGGCAGAACCGTTTGTTTAACACTGTTTATTGAAATTAGTTATAAATCCTCCTCCGTGCTTCACAGTGCTTGGAAGGGGTTTAGCAGAGCGGGACCTAGAGATGATTGCTTTGTCGCAGGTCACCCACTCATCAATACTTTGTGTGGGTTTGTGTAACAATTAAATCAGTTATTATAGAGACCTCAAGTTCTGTGAGGGTTATGGCAGGTATTAAAGAGAAAATTTGTGAGATCTGAGTTGTGGAATAAGTCCTAATGTAGGATTTGCCGGGAGCATACTGGCCCTAAGGGAGATGATTATGAGGCCTGTATGGTTTAAGTGGTAACAAGGCAGTATTGCGTCTGCTGAGAGGTAGACATTACACTCACTGTGGTAAAACTGGGTGGAAGACATAAAGGTCATACGTAAGTGGAAAGTAGGGCGCAGCCGAATTGCCTTTTCTTTCAGGAGAATAGCCTGTGCATTATAGAAATGGTTCAATGGGAATTTTGATCCACTGGTAATAAGCCTCACGAGGCTTTCTTCTTCAAGTCACCTGCTCTCTCTCAGCTCTTTCTTTTTTCTCATGCTATTGCAGCCCCATCTCTTTCCATGTACCTCGTTCTTTTTATCCCACTTTCTCACATTTGTCTCTGCTCTTCAAACCCTTGTGGCAAACACTTCTTCTTATTTTCCCCTATTAGCATCACAATACATCCATGAAATGCACCATTGAGAAAGTAGGCATTTAATTATTGTCTCGCTGCATAATCAGGTTCCTGTCTATCATTTTTGGCATCCTACTGTCCTGTTTCTCATTTGCTGTTGGCCTAATTGCCCCCTGCCTTTCTGTACACCTGACTGTCTGTCTCAATACTTCTGGAGATATGCTATTTGTAACCCAAATAGCATACCTCCAGTTGTAGTGATTTTTTTTTTTTTCAGATAAACATAAGGATTAACGTATCCTGTTATGAGTTGAAAATGTCCTTTGTTCTTGTTTCTTAAGATAAAAAATAAACTTTTTAAAATCCATTAGATCATATGAAAAATGTAATGGTCAAAAATCTTTAAACAAACTACTTTTTTGTGTTGCTAAGGTTGCAGACGCTCTTTCTATTTTCGGAAAGCTTATATTGTTAAAATCAAGAAAGTGAGAGAATGCTTGAAGACATGCCACAAATTCTCTGAAACACTTAGATACAGATATTGTGGACAAGCTCCTCAGTGGGTGGGTGCCTCTGGAAGGCTTTACTGGCCCCTTCTCTGCCCTTCACCTCATTGATTTACTATTATATTTTCTACAAGGTAAAGGAGAGTCCATTAAAGGGAACCTTGTGTGCAGACCCTATGCATAATGAAGCTTCCAGTATGTATGTGCATCTGAGTCTGTACTTGTAGGAGTGGATGGAAAGCTTTTCCCTTACATCTACACAGTATAGCCATCAATCAGTGGCAAGTCGACTGTTAATGTAAAATCGATGTTCCAAATTAACGATAGGACCCCCGACTCTGTTTTTTCAGCTCTTTTCTGGACAAGATGTGCCCTTGGGCTGAGTGAGGGAGAACACACACGGTGCAGTATTGAACACTATATAGCACACCTACGTACACTCACACACGCACAAGAGACGAACAAACACACTGAGGGATCCATGCATGTGCAGACACGAGCATGCACACACAATCCTTGAGACAACGTCTTCACAGAAAACTTCTAAAACAAACACGCACCAGCTCATTCACATAATGCATGCATAACACACCACACAGTGAAAGAGCACAGTTAGGTCCCCTTGTCTAATTCGCATAGTGCTGCATTTATTAAAATTAAGCCAAGGTATCCAGCTTAAGGTTGCCGTTGATAAGGGCAAAGGCGTAGCGAACATTTCAACAGTTATTTCTCCCCCAACATAATCACACTCACTCTTGACAAAAATCTGCATAATGTCCCATGTATAGCTGCTATCCAGAGTGAAAGAGAGAGGTATAAGGAGGGAGGGGGGGGGATGGGCAGGGGGAATGGAGCCAGCGGCATATCCCTCAAAGTCACAGCCAAATTGAATCTGCAGGTGCAAATGCGGCATGTGTGCTGCCTCTAAGATGCACAGCTATCTATATTTATATGAATAATATATGGCTGGTCAAGGTGCCACAAGCCTGCAGGGAATACATTCCTATGGCAGACAGAATCAATCATTATATGCCACTGAAATGCTTTTATTGCTGGCTTGGACCTCTTTATAATGATTTCATGGGGTTTGATATGGGTCTTCTTTTCTGTTTTCATTCTCTGCAACTTCTTCAGCTAAAACAGGCAAAAGACGTGATACTTTCAAATAGCACAATGACTTTGGATGTGTTCAGAGGCTCTGCAGTACAATGACTGGCTGATTTGCACTACACTACACTACAGATGCATGTTTGTCTGTACATGGATGCATATTCGCACGGTTTAGCCACTGCGGCTTGCCCAATACATGAACACTTAGTTTGATCTCATGATGCAATATCACTCATTCACAAGGCTTTCTATTAGTCCCCTATGCCCTGTATGTATCAGTCTAAATGCAGGACAGATGGACGGCACAGCAGTAGCACTTAGATGTCCCCTTCTTCTCTGCTCATGTTTGAAACTGGAACATAGACATATGTCCACACCATGCTCAACTCTGATATTAATCTACAGAATTGCAGACTAATTTGCAATTGATAGCTATGATTTATTTTTGTGAGCATCATCGGCCTTTTTTATTTTTGCTTTCCCAACACCTAACATTTAAATGCTATGCATAATCCTTTTTAATGCACCTTCTGTGAAAGTGTTTCAGTTGCTACAGCACAAAACATTGTACAAACCCACTTTAGAAATGAGCTAGCTAAATAACTAAAATGCAGATGTATAAGTAAATGTCACTGGACACAAAGGAAGTGTCACATCCCATTCTGACCTTTGATATGAACTGAAAATACCAAAATGTCATGGATGCTGCCATCAAACCATCTTTTGATCCTCAGTTTTTTTTGGTTGTTTTTTTCTGTGTGTCTTTTCATATAATTAGGGCCTATTACAGTCCAAACCACTAGGTCCAAAACAAACATGCACACCACTCCCTCCCTCCCTCCCTCTTCTTTTTGCACTCTGTCAGTGCTTATTCCTTTTTAATGGATGCCGGTATGTGTTTGGGAACAGGAAGCTATTAGAGAGCCCATGCTAGGCTGCACGGGCTGATCCCACGCAGTCGTCTTATAAATGTCTGCATGCATTTCACTCAGCAGCCTTGATAGATCCTTGGGCATCTTGTCACCATTGTAGTATAAAAAATCTTAAGATTCATTTGATTTTGATGAGTCAGTCATAGGCTTCTTGCCTTACGCTTTGAACTAATAGTTATGTTTGGCACCCACACATCCTCTCACCTCGCAGCAACCCGCTGCCCTCTGCCTATAGAGAAATGAATATGGAACACCCACACTGATGCCTGTCATGCTCTGCAAGCCTCCACAAAGCCACTGCAATACCTTTTTACCCCCCCAGACCCCCTGCTTACTGTTTCACACACAGATCAATAGCCAATTCGCAAAGTCGCTTACTTTAAACATATGACATGTTGTGGACATGTAATATTGACTTGTTTTGAACAAAGGTGCCCATATTAATGAATAAACCCATTACTGCTTTGCTTTACTGTTTTATCTTGTGGGGGGAACAAGCAATGTGCCTACAATGTTATGATACAAGTACTTGGTTTTGAGCTGCACAAACTATTTGGAGCTACATTTTGCACGACATGAACTGCAGGAAAAGACTGGAATGTTGCATCTTAAGGTTCACTTGTGAAAAACTGGTAGCAAAATATTATAAGACAAATAACACACTTCACTTGATCAGCAGGTAGTCACACAATTAATAATAAAGTGGGAATAATAAATAGTGTGTGGGCTGAAGGTTTTCTCAGTGTGGTGTGGTGTCTGATGTGAGAGCGTGATGGCTCTCATGTGGCATTTGACTGTGTGTTTCATATTGAGCAGCTGCTTTGGGTGAGTCATTTGCAGTGTTGAGCCCATCTATTGTATCCATCCCTGGAACAAGCAAGCGGAGGCACACACACACACACACACACACATTCACACAGAGAACACTTGAGGTTCAGTGCCACCCTTGGTGAAAATCACATTTGTCATAGGCTATTACGTGTTTATTTGCCTTTGAAATATTCGCCAGGAATGCATCTGCTGGATGATATACATTTTGGACTGAGAAGAAACAGTGTGACATATAATGGGAGGGAGGGGGGTGACAGAGAAAGAGAGGGTAAAAAGACGCTCCAATGCAGTTAAGGGATTAATGAACTCCCCACCCCCTCACCCCCATGTGTCTCTCGTGTAGGATACCTGGATGTGTGGGTGTAAAGGCAGGTGAAGCAATGGCAGTGAATGCGCTCCAAGATGCCCCTCGGTGGCTGTGCTAATTATGCAAAAGCCTTGGATGCGAAGTGCCGATATGGCCGTTTAAGCAAAGACTCCTCTCTCATGTTTTGGGACTGTGCGGTGGTGTTGGGGGAAAAAAAACAAAAACCGGAGGATGTCGCTGCATGTGTCGGTAACGACCTATCTGTTTGCAACAGGAAGGTTTAACGTAGAGGGAAGGATAGAGTGAGGAGTGGGGAGGAATTGGGGAGGGTGGGGGGGTAGCCACCATTCTGTGTATTTCTTCGAGACGTGTCTGGTGTGCGCTCACTAAGCAGAACCAGGGGACATGAAACTGCCAGCCCACCACACACACACTCTCTCTCTCTCACACACACACACACACACACACACACACACACACACACGTAGTCCTTTGAATTTCCTTAATTAATTTGCGCTTTTAGCCTGAACAGACTCCATCATAAATCCGGTCTGCTTGAGGCGCATCCCGCGCCCTCACGTCAAATAAGGGTTCAAGGCCAGTCACTATTCAGTAATCTATTTTTATCATTTCTGTAATCACGCATGAGTCATGACTGAATATGCACCTGATAGGTAAATTGTGTATCACTTCAATTACAAGATCATATGTCCTGCGAAACAGCTCCGAATCACTGATTTCAGGCGTTTTTCATCAACTTGGAAAATGCGTTGCGCAGACGTAACCGATATGGATCAAATGACAGAAACGTATTTCAGGAGTAACAGAGTAAACTTACCCGATTTAACCATCACAGCCCTCAGAACAGTAAGCGTTGTCTATATTTCCATCAAGTGCGCCGCTCAAATGATGAGAAAGCCCCAGCGCGCAACATACAGCCCGTCAGCAATGTGTGGTCATCTTATTTTCACGCAGTTGATGGGAAATCACTTCTAGTCTTGCTTCCACCGCAAAACACACTGCTTCTGCATGAGAATAAAGCAAGACGATGAAGTCCAAAAGCAGGCAGATGAGAGTATAGAGAGAGCGGCATGTGTTCCCTGTGCCCTTCCCTTCCCGTCTTCACAGCGGCTGTTAAGGGCGCATCTCTCCCCTCGATCAAGTGTCAGGCGGACCACATAGATGCGCCGCCGTCTCCTCAGCAGTCATTAATATGAGAACAAACCCGACTCTCCAGAGAACAGCCAATAGCGTCAGAGAAGCAGGCGAGGCGCTCGCAGCATCCCTCCTCTGGTTGGGTGAGAGGAGCCGTCAGTCATATCCCAGAAGCCCGTTCTCATCTATTTCTTCTTCTCTTAGTGAAGCACGCTGCAAAAAATATCCACATTAGCAAGTCACTCGGTCCAGCCAGAAGTAGACTAAAACAGAGTTCAGAGTAAGAAGTACAATTACAAAAGTGGGTGAGATAAGTGTTATTAAAATGACTGTTTTCATTTCTTTCATTCTAAAATCTGCAGACACATTAAACAAATCTAAAAACACTCCACTAAAACTGGAACAAGTTTAGTTGTATCTTGTTAAAGATTAAGGTGGTTTACATTCACATACAATGATTTGTATTTATTCACAACATACTGGTTTAGCTCATTTGTCTGTGCCACAGACCCCACTGTCGTTCAAAAACTATACAAAGCACATCAGTGAGCCACAGCGTTACAGTGGGTGATGTGTCGGGTCACTTTCTATAAAAGAAAAGAGCTTAAGAAGCTAACAAAGTGGCAAGGTTGTGTCAGCTGTTCTCCCACCTTTCAGCATGCCTCTGCTGATATTGAATTCATTGCATCCAATAATTTCTCCTTATGCATCACACTCTGTATGAGACATTGTAGGTTTGTCAAAGAACTGTAATCCAAAATTACTTGAAATTTGAGAAGCTTGCAGAGCAGTATAAACAGCACAGATCTCACCTGTTCACAGTTGATTATTTCTTACTTTATGTACTTTTCTTACTGCATTACAAGTAAAGGTTCCGCATCAACATTTTGCAACAATTATGTTTGTATGAGAAGTAATCAGTGTAGAACAACTGGACCTGTCAGTGTTTCCTAGTGTATCTCAAAAAATTTGAATATCATGAAAAAGTTATTATTATTATTATTATTATTATTATTATTATTATTATTGTAATTTAATCTAAAAAGTGAAACTCATATAATCTAGATTGATCAAATGTAAAGTGAAATATTTTTATATGTTAATGATTACAGCTTACAGTTCTTACAGTTTACAAAACTCAATCAAAAATGCATGTAAAATACAGTGTCCAACTTCTGAGAAGTATGTTCATTTATGCACTCAATACTTGGTTGGGGCTCCTTTAGTGCAGATTACTGCATCAATGCAGCGTGACATGGAGGTGATCAACATTACTGAAGAACGGGTTGCTCTGATAGCAGCCTTCATCTTGTCTGTATTGATGAGTCAGGTGTTTCTCATCCTTCTCTTGACAATATACCATAGATTCTCTGTAGGCGTCAGCTTAGTCAACTGGCTCATCAAGCACAGTAATATCATGGTCAACAAACAACTTAGTGTTAGTTTTTGCACTGTGGGTAGGTGCTGGAAAAGGAAATCAGCATCTCCATAAAGCTTGTCAGCAGAGGGGGGTGTGAAGTGCTTGAAAATCTCCAGCTGTGTTGACTTTGGACTTGATAAAAAAACAGTGGACCAACACCAGCAGATAACATGGCCCATGACCCCAAATCCGTGGAAACACATTGGACTTCAAGCAACTCCACTCCAGATGTCAAAATTGTATTTTAATCTGAAAAAGACTTTGGACCAGTCCAACTCTTTTTCTCATTACCTAAGAGAAGGTGCTTCTGAACCGTCTCTGGTTCAGAAGTGGCTTGACACTATTGTTGTTCTCACATATAAACTATGGACAATATCGGGAGAATGAGGTCCGGACATTGTGCTGCATTGTGCTTTCACAGCAGGAGATTGTCTGCATCAGCTGTGCTCTCACATGGGCAGAAACTCCTGCCGATTTCAGCGAGGGATGTGGGCACCTGTGTAGAGCACAAAGAGGCACAACGTGACAAAGCAGAAACCACACTCCGACATTACACACACTTAGTACTAGGAGACTCACCGAATAAAATCAGGGTAATGTACAGACCATATGAATTTCAGACTGTCTGAAAGCAGCTTAGGAAGGCAACAGTTGTCGCTCATTTCCTGAAAGTCTGTCCGTGGTGGCTCTTCATGCACTGATTCCAGCCTCACTCCACCCCAAGCTCTTGAATAAGCTTTGCTTTACAATCTTCTTAAGGCTGCTGTCATTCCTGTTGCTTGTGTACCTTTTCTTACCACACTTTTCCAGTCAACGTTCCCTGAAAATACTTTGATACAGCTCTCTCCGAAAAAACAAAGAGATAATTGGTATTTTTACCATATGAACAGCAATTTATTGAAACACAAAATGAAATACTCTGATATTTTGAGATAGGATTAGGATTTAATTTTAAGAACTGTAAGCTGCAGTCATTAAAATTAAAACAGATAAGGCTTGAAATATTTTACTGTCTAAAATTACCAAAATAATTTCATGTTTCATGATTTTATGTTATCCATATTTTTTGAGGTGCACTAGTACACTGTATATATTCTATATGAGATTATTGCTATTACTTCTTTAGTTTTTAATGTCTATTCATGCATTATTTTTACAGCATATCCTGCAAAAAGGTCATGTGGGGGCTGGATCTGATTTCAGCTGCAGTTGGGCAAGAGGCGGGGTACACTCTGGACAGTTTCCAGTGTATCACAGATTATCACCTCCGGCAATTAAGAGCCATCAGTTAACCTAAGACTTTGGTGTGTGAGAGGAAACCCACACTGGCACAAGGAGAACATGGAATCTCTACAGAAAAGGCTCCAGCTGGATGAGTTTGAACCTTGTTGCTGTGAGCTCAGAGTGCAAAACACTACATCTCTGTGCCACCCGGCATGTTTTAACACATATAGACATAGTTTGTGTCAAACAATAATTCGTCTGAAGATTTTTTTTTACTAAAATGTTCACTTATCTTGTTAGAAATTGCTCAAAATTACATAATCTTTTTTCATTTTTTTGATGAATCTAGAATGTATCATTATGCAAACTGTTTTTCAGTCAATTTGATTGGATCAAGACCTTTGGATACACTCCTACTGCACTGAAAAAT
>JAUBNQ010000015.1:6316111-6329393 GCA_032353495.1 Ctenopoma kingsleyae | reverse complement strand
GGTGCTACTCACTCAAACTTTAAGTAATTATGCAATTTTTCAAATACTTTCCATATTTTACTCTTGCTTTGCTTATTCTGCATTTTTCATAATGCTACTTAAGACTGAACTTCCAAGCCTCCATCTGCCTGTGATAATAGGACAAATGCCCTTTTCAAGAGACCCCCGCTTTAATTATAATAGAAAATCCAGCAGGTTGGCTCAGTGTTGCACAGGTACAATAACACACATAATAGTGAGCCTGGAACAGACACTGTAATTTTTGTGTTATTTGTATCACATTATAGTATGTTAGTGCGTGCATTGATTATGAAGCAGTGTTGATTAAGTGTGATGACTATGAAATGACGTGAATTTCAACTAAACTGTTCACGCTTCACACTTTTATCATTTCCTCTGACAGCTTCACTAACAGTCTCACAGGCTACCTGACAAGGCGACACATTTAGCTGTTTACAGTCACATTTATTATAAAGCCATGTATTTATTTGTTGTAAATAGACAAACCAGAAATACACCACGTACTGTAGCTGTTTACATTTACTGTAAATTCATATTTTTAATGGTGTTGCCTCTCCTATGATGAGTCACTTTAAAAGGTTACGAGAGTGTTTTACAAAGCTGAATACAGAACAGAGCAATAGCATTCCTCACTGATACCTGTTGCATAATTTTTAAACTTTCCTGCCCAGGGACATCTGGTTCCCTACCTGAGACGTTTCATTGGTTCCCCTGAGCCGAAGTCGTGTTAATCAAATATTTTCTGTCATGGAATTACCATTTGTCCCAGCACATGTTACTTCACTGGGAGAAATGTTCCCAAACTAAATTAAAGTGAATTCAAATTTGTCTTGATCCACACCTGAACTTCTAGTTTTATCTTCAAATGTCCGCCACTTCCAGCCTGGTCATTCCCTTATTTCTGTGCTCTTTTCATCTAATCACCCTGATTGTTTTCGCCCGTGCCTCCACCTATATAAGCTGTTCCACTCTCGCTCTCATCCTGCCACATTGTCTGTTCTTGCTGTGTAGACAACTCTCCAACCTGGACTCTCCAGGCTGTTTTGATTTGGATTGCCAGTATCAACTTCTGCTGTTCTACCCTTGGCCCTCATTCTGATTTTCTGAGTTTTGGATCTCACCTATCTGGTTCTGGATTCTGCTCTCTGCCTCTAGCCCATTTTTTCTGCCCTGGATATTCTCTCTGGCTCTGGGGATTCAGACCCTGTCTACCCTTTCCCCTTCTGGAGGTTTTATAGCGATTTCTGGACTTTTGATTGGATACGTTTTTACGGATCTGGAATTTGGGTTGTGTTGAGGAGGCTTTATATTTTGTAGTGGAGCTCCTGTTTTGAGAGACAAATTTCTCCTGTCTCCTGTATTCTGTGGTTAGTGACAGTGAGTGCTTGAGCAATATGCTGCAGTGTCTTTCTCCCAGCAGTCTCGATTCACTCTCACAGAGACTACACAGTCCACGCCAACTCTGGGCTCCACCATCTTGCCCACATGGTCAGCTCTGCTTTCATGGGTAACTTCATCCAGTCTTCACTCACTGTAGCCAAGCTCCACCATCTTTTATTGCCATGCTTTTTTAAATGCATGATACATATATTTGTTCTTTATATTAGTTAATAAAAATTATCATTCATCATCATTATCTGTCAGTTAGTACATTTAAATGGGGAAAAAGGTATTATTGTTCAGCATATGATACAACTCTGTATCACACTTTCATTATTCAGGTTATGTTGTATCTTTGATTCCTCCATAAAACAGATCATCATTGTAATTACTTTATAGATGAGAAATTGTTGAGAATATGATTAAAAAATTTCAGTATTTATTTTTCTTCTTGTATTCTGTAAGTCTACATAAATATCTATAAAACAATTTAGATATGTTTTACAGTTGAACAAATTAACATTAAGAATATAAAAATGTTTGTTTCCAGTAGTATTTTATATAATGTCCACAGAGAGATATCAGTGTGAAAGACAACACAGTGACATCAATTAACCTCAGCAAGAAAATACAAAACGGCAGAATTAAATGTGACTTCACCTGTTAAATGTCATTAAAACAGACATAAAACAAGACTCTGTTATGTATATTGAACCTAGCCACTGTTTTTTGTCTTTTTCTGGCTCAGTGCATCACATGCTAACAAGACTATGCCTTCAATAATTTAATGAAGTGGGTGGGAAGATTTTGAAAAGTGTCACTTCAGGAGCCAGCATCTGGATTTATAGGTCTTAGTCTATCTCGTAATCAAAATGCCTCTGGACATTAATGTTAAGGACACATCTGTGTATATACGTAAGTGTATCATCCATATTCCAATTATGATTTATTCCAGTTTGGATCATATTATGTTTTCATGGAACATACTGTAAATCACTTACGTATGATTCTTTCAGTGGTGAGCCAATACCACCAGGTTGCAAAAATGGCACTGAGTATGTTCTATAACAGCAATCAGCTCATAATCTACCACAGAGTTCACTTCTACACTGTATTTGCAGTCTCCTACATTTGAGCTTTTGCTGAGCTGCAGTGCGAACAGAGTTTTTTTTTTTTTTCCTCAAATAATGTCAAGGGTGTATTGGACTTCATCGACTAGCTGTTAAAAGTAAATTGGGCATCTGAAATTATTCAGAAATTATTTCTTTGTCCTCTGTGCCCTCTAACTGGTGACTCCCTAGGCAACCACCTAATTCGTCTATGCCTAAAAGCACACCTGTTCCTGGACCTCCACTCCATTTTTCTGGGATTATATTATATAAGTCTCAATTATACATTTAAACATGAATCTATTCTCAAGTAGCTCACTTTAACAAATGAGATATGTTATTATAACTTAAACATTTTATAAGGGAGACACAACTGCTATTCAAATTCATACAACATGACACAGTTTTTGATTTTCAAATATACCCTCAAACCTTTGGTCCCTGGCACATCAGTTGATTTGTTGATTCGTTATGTTGTGAGGTGACTGCAAACAGAGATGAGACCGCAGCATATAAACAAACATTTGGTAGACTATCAGATGTTTTGTATAAAACTGACTTCTTTCTTATTTCGTTTTTATTATTCCTGCCCATGTAGGGTTACGTGAGTTTCTGGTGCCATTACCGAACATGAAATACTGTAGAGCTTTTAGCCCTTTGCTTTACAGTTCTGTGTAAGAATGCAACTGTATTGTGTAAGTCTTTTATTTTGTTAAGGACCAGGGCATTGCTTCATTTTTATTTAAGTATGAAATACAGTCGCTGACATAGACATGGAAAAACCCTTTGGCACATGGGATGTCTGTGTATTTAATCTTCTATACATTGAATACTGTCTTAAGCGTGACTGTGTAGTGCTTGGAAAAAAGGACTCTGAATAATTAATGTATCTAAGTCCTGCTTATTGTTCCTTAAAAACAGCGTTTAGCTCTTACATGTACTGTATATTATGACAGACTATAGCTGCCATAATAATACAGTTTATTAACATTTAGTGTTTTCTAAGAATAGTCAAGTATATTTCTTGGATGTTTACGCTGGATGGAGCACCTTAACCAGAGCTAATTCTTCATTTTGCCTATAAGACCTCCTTACCTTGGACCTTTTTTATTGTATAAGTTGAATGTGGTGACTTCACACCTCATAGAGCCAGTCAAGGGTGCGCTCAGCACACAATAAACCTCAGCTTGGCAGTGTCGAGGAATAGCTAGGAGTTTTCATAGACAAAAAACAGGATATCATGAAAAACATGCATCAAATTTGATACTATAAAATACTTTTTGGAGAGGGTAGCTTCGTGTGAAAAGACCCGAGGTGTTTACAGTGTAAGTTATGTTCTCACTCATTCTTGTTTATTGCAGAGTTTGGGAAATATTCTGAAGGCGTTTCATGGTGACATTTTGTGATGTGTTTCACTGAGGGAGAAAAGGCCGCAGAGGGCAGGAGAATTTATTGACTGAATTTCACAGTTATAAATGGGTCTTTTACAAGTGACATAAAGAAAATGATGTGTTCTCTGCTCAGGCGGTGGAGATCTGTAAACTTGTTCTGTGTACTGCCAGCAGTCATGGCACTTGTTGTGAGTAAAGTTTCATTCAGTACATTATAAGTTAGCTTTTATAAATATTGTGCATAGAATTGAAGATGAACGCTGAACATTTAAAGCACCTGAATAGTTTCTTGAACAGAAAACCTTAGCCACTAGACATATTCTGTCTCCAAGCAATATGATTCTCCTCAGGCACTGTATGAACAGCCTGCATTTGCATATGTTTTGCAAAAACCTTAGACTTCCATTCTGCATTGAAGACAGTCTATGGGGGGATCTCCAGAAAAATAATCGTCTCTAGAGGAAAGCTGCATACAAAGAGACCAATGTCTATGCTGCACAGTGTTACTCAAACAATCCATATCCCTCCCAAAACCACCCCAAGGCTATAATGTCTTTCCTCAGACTGCTGCAGTATGAGAAATACAGTGGTATTTCACACAGTACAGTAGTGCACATTCCAAAAGTGAACAGTTTAGTGATCAGGTAATTTCATTGAGAACGGAGGCTGAAAATGTTACTTTCTTGCAAACTTGGAAACTTATTTTAGCAAATAAACAACTTGCTAGTGCATAGGTAAGGCAGTATAAAGTGACAGCATCTTAGAATCAGGCAGATCAGTACTTCGTTTTATTCAAAGCAGAGTCAAACGACTGAAGAAACTTCATGGAGAAGGTTACATTTCACAGGCAGCAGATTTTTTCCTCACCTGAATGACTTTTGTTTAAAAAAAAAAAAAAGCATAACTTTGCAACAGAAGCAATTGTTATAACAGTATCTTCTCATGGTTAATACTAATAAATAAATTAATATTTTAGTGCTGTAGCTGGTTGTGATGGAGGAAAATGTAATTACAGTATATACAGATAGCTTATTGCCCTGGTTCCCAGTCTGGTGGTTAGGCCTCTGCAAACAGTCATTATTCAGATTAATCTGAAGGGTTGTGATTAATGGGGCTGGAAAGAAGAAATTACAAAGGTTGCTGCTCGAACGTGCATTCATTTTTTTTGACATTTTGCTAATCTCTGATTTTATGGTGAAATATTGGACAGTTGTGCTTCTTTGGTTAATATTTAAATGAAACAATCTGAATGAAGGTCAGAGGGAAAACCACTCTTATGTAGAACTGATGACTTACCCATATCTGAAATGTGATCAGGGAACCAAAGTAGACAGTCGGTTGTAGTTTTTTATCATAAGCCATAAAGGTTTAAAATGCTACTTTAGCAGTATGATGATCTCGTCTTAGAGACATGGTAGTGCCGGTCAATTAACGTGTCAGTCCACCATGTTGGTCTGGATTGAAACCTAAATAAAAATGTTGCAACACTCTAGGGTTAGACCAGTCATGGACCCTTGAATATGCCACTCTTAGCTCTGATTTCAATCTATTTCTAGCTAATCACACCCTCTACAATAGCAATGACGTCAAACACTAGCTCTCGTGGGTCCTTCTTTAAATAATAGTTAAGACTCGCTGTGCAGGTTTGGGCTCACAGCGTTATGTCTTAGACAGAACAGGCAGCCTGGGCTTTGCTTAAAGCCCCAAAGAAACAAATCTGGACGTCGGCAGAATCCAAAGTACAGGTCTCAAAATTCTCATTATGTTCTTTATTCTCTTGATATTTCTTTCACATGTGCCAAGAATAAAAAGGCAAAAGAAATATAAGGGCATATTGAACCTGTTTTTTGTCTTCTTTTTTTTCTTTGAGTATATTAAATTAAACCTAGTGCCTTTTATAAACACGCAAGAGGAAATTTGAAAATTTTTTCTCCTATAGTTGTTCTTATGTGATGCAGAATATCCCTACAAATAGTATGTTCATAGTACATGCAAATAAATGTGTCTAATGATGTCAGCATATCGGCTGGGGAATGTATGTGATGGTCTACTTCACATTAAAATACTCTTGCTCTTGTTATCAGGCCAATTTACTTCATAAAGATGACAGAAGGAGAGTGACAGGACGGAAAAGAATGAGGGAGAGAGTTAGCGATGTGTCATGTGAGCTCTACAGAACTTGTTCTTCTAAAGCAGTCAAAATGCTTCAGTATCGCCCACACACCTCCCTGAACCTCCTCCACAGACATAAACATACTTCACAACCAGAAATGCAGTCTTCAAATGTGGTCAAAGCAAACAGAGAGTACTTCAGGTGATGATCAATATGTTAGTTAGTGTCAAGCTTTTTAATAATGAAGATAGTAGATTGCAAGTTTTGAAACAATGGGCGCTTGCTTTCAGACAGAGGTAGGCAAAAGCAGGAATCTCGCGTCGGTCAGTTTTGCAAGCTGGTACTGGTAGACGACTTATTGACTGTAGCTAACATTATCTCCACAATAAATCTGTGTGGTAACTTGTTTTAAAACTGGACTTTTAAGGGGTATTGAATAGAAAACATGGAAATAAGAAACAGCTCTGATCTTGTTTCACACTCAACATTAAAAGAGCATAGAGATTTGCTTATGTGTTTGCCAAAGACAGTGCTACAGTCACATCTGCAGGTAGGATTTTGTTTAGCTGGACATGATAATGATTGCATCCTGCATTCGATACACACAATATCTTTAAATGCTGACTATTACTCTCATTGTAGCGCCATACTCATTACTTCATGTGGTGAAAACCAAAGCTTCACAGGCCTGTCACACCTGCAAAGCTATGATCGTACCACCCCTGGTCAGGGTACAGGGTAAGTGAACAATTTATCTCTTTTCACCTATGAAAACATAACTGCAGTAAATATCTAGAGAAAAACTAGAGACGTGTCTTACAGGGTGGTTGTACTGTACTGAAAGCTCGAGACTGTGTCAGTCGGTCAGCTTAACCACAGGTTGATTCCACTCAACCTTTCTGGCAGTCCACTGTTGTTCCGATGCCCTTGTCAGAAAGATCACACCTCACAAGTAACACATTAATGCCCTATTATGATCCCCATGTTTTGCAGTCAGAGGAGAGTTAGCATTTGTATTCTTCATCATCCACACTGTGCTGCACTTACTCCTAAGCTCTGTCTACAACACAGCAAAGTTTACAGCATGAAAACTAAGTTTTTGTCTTTTCACTGTGAGAGAACTGAGGCTGAAGAATATTGCCTGAGGATTTTTCATATCCCCACAGCCCTGACTGTGCACTCTCTGCTCTCTTGTTTATCTCTTTCTTTATCATTCATCTTTTCACTTTATCTTACTATATCTCTCCCTTTTTTTTCTCTCACTTTGTCTTTCTGAGACTAACCTGACTCTTTTCTCCCTCTACAGTTTCCTCCATCCCCACTTCTAATTCTTAACCCCACCCCCTTCTATGCTTTCTATCTAAACACGTCTCTCCTTTTCCTTCTCTATTCGCATCACTTTTTTACCTCCATGTCTATCTTGGCGAGAGTGCAAGCAAGTGTCTCTGTGCTTTCTGGGCCTCCCATCTCCCTGTCAACCCAGTTGCATCCAGAGGAAGAAGCAGCACTGTCACTGCGGACAGGCTCCTGGGAAGACGAGGCAGAGCAAGTGAAAGTTAAAGAGAACAGAGTGGGAGGGGGAAGGAGGAGAGGAAGGAAAAACATGACACAGAGGAGGTGTACAGATGACAAGTCCCTTCATTTGAGAGTTTTGTGAAGTGAGGGAGCTGCAGAAAGGGAGAAACGGAAATACGGGAAGGAAAGGAGGGCGACACCAGCAGGCATGCAGGAGGTATTTTTGAGGAGGACCTGCTCTTTTCCCCACAGGTTGGCGATTCTATAAGTACTCCGCAAATAACCTAGTCGACTGGACAGCATTGGGCAGATGTTGCTCACGTCCAGCTTGATGGCTGAATGCATAATTCACTTGTTGTTTACATAAACCAAATCTTACCCGTCAATTAAAAGGGCACACTTCTTTATGGAACCTGAATTTATTGAGTCAGGAGACAAAGGCAGCTTTTACACAGAGCATTTGCCTCACAACTCATGGTTTAACCTGTTTTGTAAATCAGAATTTTACTAGATATTTTGACACCCTTGAGCCATTTTTTAGTTCCGTATCCCAACATTCAGTAAATGAAACACTTTCATGCATTTTATGGTTTAATATTATAATAGTTAATATTACACAGCATTATCTTTCTATATAGCTAACTGTGTATAGCTAATAGTGTTTTAGTTATCCACTACTTAACCATATCCTAACCATATTTTATTTACCACTTGCTGTATACAGAATCTTTTCCTAACCTTAACCATACTGTAGTTGGCATGCCACCATACATAACCCAGGTTTTACAGAATGCTTCAGTTAAAAATATGTCTTATCTGATAATGGGTTTAGGTTTAATCAGCTGCGCAATATCAGCATGACAACAGCTCAAACCAACAGACATGGGGCATCAGGAAGCTGTGTAAGCCATGGGCGCAACAGCTGATAATTTTGAACTGTCTATTGAATCATAGAAGAAGAAACCAGTGAACCATGGAGACTCTTGCATGTCCTGACTAAAACACTTGCATGTTACAATATCTTTGTTTTACCTAATTTGACAGTTTCTATGACTGCACAGAGTGCTTTTCTGTGTATAGCTGTAAACACTGCAAAAGGCAAAGAAGAACAATGTGGTGGTATCAGGTGAACGGTGACAGTAAAGAGTCCCTAGCATCTCTTTTTCACAAATGAATACTTAATGCATGGCAAGAAAAACAGCAAGCTGCAATTGCTTAGGGTTGATCATGTAATCCACCATGCCTCTCAGTCGTGTCATGGCAGAATTTAAAGTCTGTTATTGCCTAATGTAACACAGTGTCCATTTCAAGAGAAAAACACTGGGTAATCTAAGCCTGGAATTAAAAATGTTGCTGTAGGGATAACAGACTTCACATACTGTATATGCTTCACTTTCTACTGATATTTTTATCCAAATTATCCTAAAGAGATTATAAAACCTGAGCTGAAAACTGTGTTTCAAACAGAAACAGAATTGTTAATGCTGTTAGTGTTTTTCTTGCACAGCATTGTACTTTCCACCTTTCTTATTAAATTGTGATTTGTGATACACTATTGAGTGTAGTAAAGCTGGAGTGTTGAACCTTTCATGAAAAGGCTTTATAGGATCCAGTAGCCTCCAGAGAGAGCAAAACACACCTGAGCCCCTGCACACAGCTGTTGAATGTGAAAAAACATTCTTCCTCTAAAAATGCTCTGTTCTCTTGTAGAACCTGGAATTTGTTTATTTACAGTATTTTGTTAAATGTCATTGCTTGTTTATAGGAAATTAAACTTATAATAATATTTGTTAGACATAACACAGAATAACATCAGAGTGCAGTGTCTAATCTGTAAGAAATGTGTGTAGGGATCATTTTACGCAGAGTTTATTCTATAATCTACATTATACAGTTAAAGTTTACCTGATATCCGCTGCTTTGCACAACCACTCATCTTGTAGCAGGCAGAACAAAGGTTTGGAGGAATAACTGGATTTAAAGGCAGGTTCATCTGACAGCTCCTGCTGCTTCCACCTGCTGTGACTGTTGCAACAGCAAGTTTGTTAAGTATAAGAGGATTTTTTCTGCTTCCCACTCTCTGGTTCACCTTTCCACCAACTCTATACAAAAACAGCATCTCAACATGTACATATAGTTATGCAACATGAACACTTGGGGACACATTGGCCAAGGCATTTTTGCAATTTCTTTTCCCCCTAACAGATGATCACTACATTGCTCTGTTCCTGTCTGGTGGTGTTCTATGTGCAGAATCAGGCGACATGACTGTCCTCTCAGTGCGAGTCTTCAATGGCTTCCTGAAATGCTTCTTGTTTCTCTGTTGCCTCATTATATTCCTTTGTGTGTCCTCTGTGAATGGCTGATGATGATTATGCAAATGTGCCATCAGAGAGCAGCATGGGTAATTATCACAGGAGAGAATGAGGCTTTCTGAAATTCTCTGACTGCTGAAGAGAAAACCATGGGTCTTCAGTGTGTGTGAGAGTGTATATTTATCAGTATATTCATCAGGCAAGCTAGGAGCTTTGCGATTGTGGCCATGGTGATGGTTACCATATAGGGTTTTGTCAGCTTTATGCATTGTGATATTTTATCCTTTGTAGAATTACTCCATCTGCAAAGGAAGTTAAATTGAGAATTCAATGAATTTTAAAATTTAATATTGTGTTTCAACATGATTTATTTTATTCTGCAAACCCCATTTTCATCTAGCCGGTATATCTCTTGGATACATTAGAGCTTGTAACAGGCCCTGCCCATCACTTATCTACTAACAGGTTGAGTCTGATTTTTATTACCTGCGTGCAAGTGTAATTGACACCTGGTGTACCCTGGCTATGATCAACATGGAGACAGATGTATGCAAAACATTGGTATTCACTGAGGCACTGATGAGGGCAGCTAGGAGGTGCAGGAGCCTCTGGTGAACAGGTTGGGTCCTGGCAGCAGACCTCAGCATGTCTCTCGAGGGTGTGAAATGCCTCATAATGCGTTGAGAGGTGTACATAGATAAACTGAGAGAAATACAAAGACAGCTAGACTGAGACAGACTAGAGACTAGAGTTAAAGGGGCAGAAAGATTAAAAGAAAGACGATACAATACTGTTAAAACTCTGTTGTACAGAAGGGAATGGGAAAGGCATACAGTGCCACAGAGAGACCGGCTTTAAGTGCTTCAGTACCCTGTTTGAGTAGCACCCCTGACTGGGCTGAGGGGAGGTAAAATTCCTTGGGTCAGTTAAGCTTCAGAGCGGCCTGAGCTGGCTGCTAAGGAACACTGATTTTTATAGATGCTGACAAGGCACAATTTGTCTCCAGGAACTACAAAGGGTGTTTGCATAAAGCAGATCATGAGATGATGAGGCATAGAAGACATATCAACTAAATCTGACCTCACCTGTCAGCTGTTGTCAGAATTCTTGGAGAAACTTGTCGAGCAGAAACCAAAGGTGGACTCCACTGCACACACTGCATTTTCAATTGCTCTATTTTCATTGTTTTAGAGAACAAAGGAATGTCATTTCCAAGCAACCTGAACAATAAAATCCAAGAAACTGGGTAGATCTCCAGTCACTGAGGACAGAAACACAACATAAATCATAACCCTGAAAAGCTGTAAAAGAAGTAAAAGTCCATTTGTCAGTGAAGTCAGCAAACTTCTCACAGTTCTTATAGATCTTTGGCCCGCTCCCAACAAAACCAGCCAACCAGAAAGGCAGGGGCTATGATGTGTGTATGCAATAATATGACATACTTCATTCTCTTCTCTCGCATTCCTAATGTGATTAAGGCAGACCAGTTAATTTAATAATCTTGCAACAATGCACAGTATAATGCTCTAATCAATGCGAATAAGACAGTGCCCCTTCCTCCTGCTGGCCATGCCAAAAAGACACAAGTCATCAGGTCTCTGCTTGTGTCTCCTCGCCTCCATTCATTCCATCTTAAACCATTCCATTGCAACAAATGATTGCATTGCAGGGGCGTGTCTAGAATTATTTTCTTGGAGGGGCCAGGCAGGGGCACAGACTGTAGAAGGGTGGCACACTAAAATTACAATTTCATTTAAATGCCCTGCAGTCTTAGATTGTAATGAAGAGTAGTTTGAGGTTTGAATAACAAAACTATTACTGCTAACTGTAACGTTTGTTACAGTGGCTTAGGGTGCAGTCTAATTTTTCCCAGTCACGCAATTAGCATGCTTAGCTTAGCGTAGCTTATCTCTCTATAACTTAGTGGCGCTATGATAACTCTATACAACTTAATGATCAACTTAAAGTTAAAGTTGTGAATCATCAAACACTAAATATTAATTTATATATATTATATATCTTAAATATTACACTAAACAGCTATTTACCTACCTCTTTTTCTCCTGTATGATCAAAATAGTATTTTTTGTGCAGTAGTCCAAGAGGCTTGAGGTTTTGAAATGCTACTCTAACTGAAAACTGATTGACAGCTCTTGTGGGGGTGGCCAATCAGATTTCAAGGGTAGCCAGTGCCACCCCCAGCCTCCCCCTGTGGCCACGCCCCTGTTGCATTGGTTTTCTCCAGGTACTCTGGTTTCCTCATAGTCCAAAGACATGCAGTTAGTTTAACTGTGACTCTATGTTGCCCCTAGGTGTGAGTGTCAATGGTTGTCTGTGTCTAAATGACAGCAATATAGACTGAGATAAACTAGCAACCATTCCAGAGTGAAGCATTTCCTTACTTCCTTACTCTGTCTCTTGCCCAGTGACCACTGGGACGGGCTACTGCACTACCACAACCCTTTACAGGAAAAGTAGTTGTCACAACAGATGGCATTACTTGATTGTCTCAGATTTTAATTCACTTCATATAAAGATGAGATATCTCTTCCGTCTGCTTTTCTATCGATGTCCATCACCCCTTTTCTATTCTCTTATCGCTGTGTGGGAAGCTGTCAGAAAGGCAGCAAGCATGCATCAGAGGGAAATGGCAGTAGTGCATGTAGAGGCCTGTGTGGATCCCAGCAGGTCTAAGGGCCATTAAAACGCATCATTATAGGGCTGTCTCGGCTGCAGTTCTAATGGGAGGAAATGGAGTAGGGGGAGAAGGGAGGACTTCAGTGGAAGATTGTGAAGAGTCAGGCATTTGTTGTTCATCTGGAATGCCTTGTCTGGGCTCCACACTGGAAGAAACCTTTTACATACTGACAAGGAAATGATAGGCTGTTTGCACTCACAGCATCTCTTGGTCAGCCTTCCTCAGTTGGGTCCTCATTTTTCTTCTGTATCATATTCAGACATTTTACTGCAAAAATAAATCACTACACCAATAACCTTTACCGGCCACAGAATATTTCCTTAATTTGAGGTGGAAATTGCTATCACTTCTCATAAGTGAGAATTTGAAGAAAGTTGTGGTTTGATGATGAATATGGTCAGCCCCATCTCCTAAAGATTATCCATGCAACTAAACTACAATCTAAACCAGGGGTGGGCAATTATTTTTTTAAGGGCCACATGAGAAACCTGAGCTGTGTTAGAGGGCCAAACCAACAATAACCTGAACTTAACTATGTTCAATATAAATTTTCTTCAACTGTGAAGAGCAGTAAATTATATAATTTTGATTATGCTACTAGTAATTAAAATACTTAGGATATTCTATTACAATAATGATATAAAATTGTGGAGCAAGTCAAAAATACAAGTCATTAACAGGAAAATAATAACTACATCAGTATTTCGTTTTATTTTTAACACATAACTCAGAAATACTGA
>JAUBNQ010000015.1:6305132-6316011 GCA_032353495.1 Ctenopoma kingsleyae | reverse complement strand
ATACAAGTCATTAACAGGAAAATAATAACTACATCAGTATTTCGTTTTATTTTTAACACATAACTCAGAAATACTGAGTAGTTGTTTTGCAAATGTAAGCAATTAACTTAAAAGCAATTAACTTAAAAGCAATAGATGCTTTAAGATGTCTTTCAGCTCACTGTTCACTGTTTCTAGCGATTTCGTGGGATATGACATAACTTGCCTTGACGGTGAAGTTTCGTAAAAATCCTTGCTGGTTTTGCAGTTTAGCTAGTAAATCATACTCTTCCTTGACCGGCTCTTCATCAGACAAAGTTATTGTATTTTTCTGCATGTTTGGTCGCGTAGTGCCGATTTACATTGAAGTCCGTGAACACACCACAAACTAAGCACACAGATTTTCCTTTGACTTCTGTAAATAAATATTTAGTAGTCCATGCCTTGTTAAAAATGCAGCATTCGGCATCAGTCTTTCTTTTTGTTTGCATAAGCTGACATTTTGAGGGTCTTTCGGTAAGAATTCACCTGCACACGCGCCCGTACATAAATAAAAGTCACACTTTCAAAATAAAAGCAGCACAGCGTCCATGACGTGAACTACTTTTCATTTAGATTTCTTGTTTGAGAGTGACCGCATGCGGGCCGGACAGGAAGGGTCAAGGGGCCGGGCCTTAAAATGCCCAGGTCTGATCTAAACTAATCTTTAACTTTTGGGTGGCGTTCCCAACACACCGTTTTCCATTCCATCCTAATTGTTAAAAGTAGCACAGAAGTGGACATGAATGCAGACACACAGGCAGATGAAGTGAAAACATTGAAGTTGAGTAACAAAACTCAACAGGTGGACAAAACCAGATAGGGATGTTGAGGAGGTAAGTAGGTAAACACGTAAGCAGTCAAACTCCAACAACCTATCAGAATCCTAAACATGCAGTCAGAAAACAGGTACGCAAAGCTGAAAAGAAATGTCAGTGAAAACACAACAGAAGATTTGGCAGAGGACTGAGAGGAGGTGACTGGTACATATTGTATTAGATGAAGTGATTACAGAATGAGCCACAAGGTCACTGAGGTGGATAAGAGAGAAAGTACTGTGACAGTAAAGCCTGATTATCCTTAATAGATAATACTGGGCAGGTGTGCAGGTAAACCTGCTAAAGGAAAAGTGACATCTGATGGCTTCGGGGGTAATGGCTGTGGACAGAAGAACAGATAAAGGTTTAGACTGTGACACTGACAAGGGCATGGATTCCAGAGGTGAAATGCAAGGCCAAAATGCAGAAGGTTGATTCTGGAAGATTTTACAGCTGAATGTCATGACCGCCAGTGAAATACACCAGCTGCCCTTGTGGCAGCAAAACCACTGAAGAGGTTATTCATCTGCTGCACAATGGTACTTCATCACTGGGGGAACCTCTGCCACATTGTATTGCGGTGGACTTTCACAAGAGGAAGGCAGAACTAACATGACAGTGTTTGTCATAAAAAAAATGTGGAGAGAGCAATGGGGTATCCACTGTACTGTGGGGGGCTCATAATGGGCTTGTCCTGTGAACAGATGTGCAAAAAACCCCTGACAATGACTTCCAAAGACGACATTGTTTGAAGATTGTGGAAGACGTCGCTTCTCAGTCAATGAGATTGTTTGCAGGCACATCATTGACTGAGTTGTGTTCCTTTTACCGCACCACTGGAGAAATCAATGGGACATACAGTTAATGAGGAATAACTGGAACTAATAGTTGTTTGCATCACTGAACACACATAGGCCAATGCCAGACTGTAACGTCCCATTTACTCTTATCATCCTGCATTAAGCTGCTCCTGTTATCAATTAGTAATATTGTACTGTTATTGTAATTACAGTTTAGTTTGCAGTTTGATTATGTTTTTTAGAGATAGTAAGCTCATGATAAATTGAACATTTTAGTTAACTTTATATTATATTTTGTCATATTATAAGCTACATTGTTGCTGCTAACAACATTAGACACTTTAATTAAACTGTATTGACACTGTCATAGAAAGAAAAACATTCCTGCATCAATAATTTGAAAACAACTCATCATTCTTGATTAAATTTTCTTTTCCATTCAGTCACTGCATTAAGCCTCATAATAATGGTAATCCTGATTTTACCCACACTTATATATAATTAGTTATTTTTTTGTCAGAGCATTATGGAGAAAAACACTTGTCAATCATCCATAGAATAAAATGCATAAATATGAGAAAATAGAAAGAGAAAGGATGTAGAATAAAATATCAGCAGTCCAGCTGGCGTTTCTGCTAATTAATGGGACCTAAACACTTTTTCACAACTTTTCTTTCTCTTAAATAAGCTTTTAGTTTTTCTGGTCGACAATAGGAAACAGGGAGATGGTGGCTGAAACAGTGGCTGGCTAAATATGGGCCTTTCATCCGGCTTAACTCTACAAATGGACCTCATTGTCTTGAGGAATTCGATTTTCTGCCATTCTGCGGGCACACTGTGTCCCTCTCTGGGGCCCGACTGCAGCGAGCGGGGCCCTTATCAACAGCACTCAGGTTGTGGAATTGAGGAATTGAGTTCTGCCTCAAATCAAAGCATGAGAAAGAGCCACAGAGAGTGAACAGGAGTGAGAAGAAGAAGAGAAATAAGGGGGGGGGGGTCAGGATAATTCTCCAGATGCCTCCACTCTCCCACTCAGAAACAAGCCACACACACTTGCACATCACGTGTGCACCTGTTCAACACAACACATGCATATAATATAACCACACATGCACACCCACAGTAAAATCTGCCAGTAAACCCATTGATGGCGCTCCCAGTGGGAAGGCTTTTATACGCTCTAATTTCCAGTGTTATCTTCTAGTGCCCGGAGCCAATGCCCAAATAGAGCTGTTTTATCTTCCAGATAAAGGATCTGTTCTTTTGCATGTATGTGTATTTGGCTGTGTGCAATGATCTGGAAGGCATGTCTACATCAGAAGTACTTTTATTTGTGAGGTCCACAGTTATTTATTTCTTCATATTTATAATTCTTGCAAGAGAAAAAAAAGTGATACAATTTTTGTCAGTAAGTTTATGGTGATGTTTTCCATGAGATAAATAATTACACTGCCCACTGTCAGCCTATAGGCTGCATGCACACCTTTTTGGAGTGTATCTATTTATAAGAACAAGTGTTCTCATTGGACTGGAAGTGGGTTCAGAGTGCCAGTATCTGAGTGCCATTTTATGGGCTTTGTCAAAGAGCACCGGCTGCTGTAAGGCACATGCTGTGATCCACTGCTCTTGTTTCAAAACGTTGCCCTGTACTGTAGCTGCCGTCACGTGTGACTTATCCTGATTGGCTGAAAATGTTATGTTGCAGGCAAAACGTGGAGAGAACCTAATTTAGAGAGGATACAGTTGGAGTCAACAACAAGATTATTATGTGAATGTAGAATATGTACTGCCATGATGTCTAAGCTCTGGTCTTGTCAGTCCCCACAACAAAACACGAAGCTCAACAAGGAGTCGGAAATGATGAGTAGAACTTGTGTCTAAAATCCTTAATATATACTAATATACAATATGTACTACATTACAGCTGCCATAGTATACTGCTCATACATAAGTCCACATGTGTAAATGTCTTGAAAAATTATGCATTACATAATTTGAGTTAGGAATGCATACAGACAAACAAAATGCATTTAAGATATAATACATTTCTGTTTTCCAATATCTTTCTGGGGCTATATTTCATTTTAGGGGAATATTATCCATCAACAGAACACTCTAAGATTGGCTGTATTTAGTATTCGTTGTATATGTGTTTCATTTACAGTAAGTAGACACACTTTGGAAGTATACACAAAGCAGCTTAGATTAAATATGTAGTTTGGATTTAGGACACACAGGCTCTATGATAGATGCTGGGATGTAGGTCAAGCCGCAGTACATAATCTGCAGCAGTTGTGGAAGCTGTAGTAGCATCAAATAACATACATTTGAGGAGATCTGTGTTGCACATGACATGCAGCAGAAAAGTGAGCAGAGCATTAAAAGCATAGCACCATAACACACCAAGGGTGTTTTGGATACCGTGTGTGTTACAGTGAGAGGAGTATGCCAGGTGACTGAAGCAGCAGATTGCACATGTTTGCAGACTTTGTTTCATAGATGCTGCATTTCACTCAAGTTAAATTGTTGTTTTTAGAATCAGTGACATGCAACTTAAATATGACTTGCTAATTTAATTAACTCCTCTACCTGTCCATGCATTGCACAAATAAAGATAGCATCTTTTGTGTACTTGGGAAAGCAGTGTTTACCTCAAGTCCTCATTGCTGTAAACATGAATAGACTGCTGCCATCTTAATTTTGTCACAGCTCTCGTTCTCAGGCTCATATCATGCATCCCAGGAACCAGTTAACCAGAAAGAGGTAAGGACAGGAGCATATGCATACACTCATACAGAACCACTGTTCCTATCAATCTGAAGTAGTGCCACTTGCAGCAGACCAAGCTCTGAGTCACCTTGCTAGTGAGTGTCATTCACCACGACACAGTAACTAGGCCCAGTGGTGTTCTTAAACCGCCGCAAGGCATCAACCCAGTGTGTGAGGTGTCAAGGCTAAGTTACACATCATTGAGGTGTGACATTACCACTGGTTGTTGGTACAATAAACCAGGGTTGCTGGGTGCTCTACGGGAGCTTTCACCTACAGAGTACAGGTTATGCTTGAAGCTTCATATCATGCTACAGCATGTGCCCTGGAGGCAGAGCCATAATTTTAAGAGTAATAAAAAAATATGGTCAGAGAATTACTCAGTTAGGATTGTGGGTCAATATTAAGCAAATCTGCATTTCTGTTTTGTGTACCATAGATGTATTGATGAGTTAATGTCCTGTAGCTTAAGAAAGCAAAGTGTGTGATAAAGCAGGAGATCATGTGATAAAAGACGACTTTTGTACATACAACAAAGGCTTTATACTGTGCAAAAATAAGTGATTTTACTGACTTAACATACAGTTTCTCCATTGAATGTCTTTTGCAAAGGTCATTTTGCAACACTGTTTTGTTGATTGTTGACAGCCATATTGCAGCATATGATGTTTTCACACATTGTTGTGTGTCTGTACTGTAATACAACAGCCACTAATGTTGTATGTACTCAGGGCAAAAAGGCATCTTTGTCCCTCCCACTGTTGCTTATTGAGTAAGTGCTAGAGGCATCACTTTTATAGATGCACTTACTACATAGCTTGAGTTATTATTATGTTAAAGTGTAAGTGCCACACGAGTGTTGTACATGTGTGTTTGTGAAAGCACATGTGTGTCATGTGAACAGTACAACCCTCACATTCATGTGTTTCAGGGAGAGAAAGTTGTCCAGCTGACCTTGACCAGTTTTTCACCCTCATTATTGCCCATGGCTACTTTAAATGTGAGCATGAATGAATACAGTGTGTAATACTGTATGTGTTTGTACTCTGACTGAATTGTAAGGTGGAATTGCTGCCAGAGTATCATAAAACTTTGCTCTCTTGTGGACCTAGCACACACACTGGCGACTTTACAGTTATGCTTTATTTTTTTATTTAAATTATTCAAGCAAGTCTGGTAAACAGAGGTATTTAGTATTTTATGTTGTTGAAGTTGGTGGACTTGGTGAGAGTTTAGAGTTTAGAAAATGAATGTGTTATGGGTGAAGTGCCACTAAATGCTGGATTCCACAATTCCCACTTTTTAATCTTAAATATCAGGGTTAGTTTCAAAGATTTGACTCATATAAACTCACAAACTCATATAAGCAACATTGCAAAGATAAAATTCTATCTCCTGTCCAAAGCTCAACAGATACTTGACGTTTTCCACAGAAAGGTTACAGTTGTTCAGAGGTGGTAAGTACATTTACACAAGTACTGTACTTGAGTACAGTTTGCAGCTACTTGTACTTTAGTGGAGTATTTCCATTTTATGTTACTTTTACTTTTACTCCACTAAAAACCAGAGGCAAATATTGTACTTTTACTCCACTACATTTTTTTTAACATCACCAGTTACTAGTTCCTTTTTGCAGGATTAGATTCTTATAAAAATCATTATATATTAGTAAAAGCCTGATGTCACTATATAAGACGTGAAAATCAGCTCCACCTTCATCAACTTCTGTTTCTGTTCCACAGTCTATAGGTAACAACACATTTTTACCATCATTTTCACCTTTGAGAATTTGTTAAACTTCTACATTTATGTCATCAACAGCATCAAATCTTATATTATTAAAATACACCTTTTTCCTAGTGGAGTGCTTTTAGTTTTGTACTTTAAGTAAGATTTTGTGGATGTACTTTAGTACTTTTACTTGAGTAGAAAAATTAAAGGGTACTGCTACTTGTAGTGGAGTATTTTTCTAGGCAAATACTTGCACTTTTACTTGAGTATTGATTTTCTGGACTTTATACACCTCTGCAGTTGTTACACATAAATCGTCTGAAGTCTAACTAATAAACAATGAAAATTCTACTATAAAATTAATCCCTTCAACGTACCCAGTGGAGTTTTTGATCATTAGTAGCGCCATAAAGCAACATTTTTATGTGTTCCTGTTTTGTTTGTATTGTGCACATGATCAAACATTCAAGCAAGCATGCTACCAGCAAAAATGTATATAAATAATGCACAACTTTAACCTATAAACTACAAGGTAAAACCCAGTCAATTCAATATTTGGTGTGAGCATGCTTTGCCTTTAAAACATAAATTTTTTCTCTGTACCATTGAGCAAGAAGGTTGTTTCAATCTTTGAGGAGAACCTGCCCCATCTCTTCCGTGGATGTAGTCTGTGTCGTTGTCTTCAGTCTCATCCTGAATTACCAGACTGATGCCATGATGTTGAGGTCTGGGCTCTGTGCACATCACACCATCTGTTTGCAGGGCTCATTATTCTTCCTGTCACTGAAGATAGTTCTTTCTGAGTGTATGTCTTGTTGTCTTACTCCAGAACAAATTTTGGAGCCAGTGTACTTATGGTAATGTGTAGTGGATAAGAATCTAAGGATACAAAGTGCATCGCAATTTTATATTGTAATAATCACGCTTTCCCGAAAGGGTGCATCACACTTAAAGCTTAACACCAGAAAAGCAACTGTTCAAGGAGTGCACATGTAATTACAGTTAGACCACTTGCTTCTCAGTCCTGTTCTCCAATCAAGTTTCACCGTTTTTTCTCTGGTCATTTATCCAGCAAAATGCATGTCATTAAAACCACACAACAACGACGGCTGTAATCCAGCCCCATTAAGATTTTGATTCTGCTTGTCCTCTGAGGACAAGATGTAATAGCTCAAAAACATCTATTTAGGCAGATGGGAGCGGATTTATTAAAGGGGAGTATTCCATGAATATAACTTCATCTTATCATCAGCCAAAGCATTTTTTATTACCGTCCTTAATAAGTGAGTGTCTTTGAGAGGGGTGAGTGATCTGCAGCTGACCTGGACCTATTGATAAACTAGAAGTGTTGGTCATTGGAAAGTGTTCATTTCTTCTGCCATTAGCAAACCTTGATTAAAAACTGGTAGGAAAAGGGCACACATCTGCAGTTCCACACCCACATGCACATCCAGGGAGTGAAGGCCTCGAAGAATATGGAAGGTAATGAAAGCACACACAAAATTCTAGTATGATCAATGCAGCCCTTGTGTTTGCTGCTTACAGTGCTTATAGGAGGGAGATAGTGCGTGCGTGTGTAAGCAGTGTGCTTCAGGGGGTTATGAATGAGTGCAGGGCAGTCCTAAATGCATTTTGATTTATTCGTGTAGGCGCGCAGTATTTTTCCTCTACATTTAATGTTGGCTTGGAGGCTAACCTTTACCTCTGAGTGGAAGCCTGGTTTGGTGGAAAGGGGGAATTATTTCAGGGTCACACGCTGTACACATAAAAGCTGGTAATGCCCAGAGATGTTGTTTACTGCATTGGGGAGAAGCAGTTGAGTTTTCTAGTGGGTTGAAACTTTAAGGGTTTTGAAAGTATAAAAAAGACCTCTGTAGGCAACATAAAGATGTGGTGATTTTAACAGAACACTGATTTCATTGTCACCACTTTTCCAACCAAATAAATGTCTCTTTTGTAACTGAAAAATGTTCATTGCAGGTTACTGAGATATCAAAGTCCTGCTCAAAATCTGCAAGCTGCCCTGTCATTTAGTCACATGAGGTTTATCACTTGATGGCGCAGCTTTAATTCATTTGTCTTGTACAGGGCAACTCCTTGACCTTGTGGATGGAGATTAATGAAGAGCTTTAGTGGTGATGAAGGCTATCAGGCACCATGCTCCCCTCATCTAATAGAGCAAGAGTTTTACATGGCCAATTATGTCGTTTGCATTCCGCTTGTAAGCACAGTTCTGTCAGGAGGAGCCCAGTCGGCTGTGGTATATTTGCAGTAGTAAAATTGCAGGGTCATTCGGACACAGCAGGCTCTTGTTTTACTTTAATTTCTAATGTTTGTGATAATTAAGCTATTTCATCTAAAGGATTGGAAGTCATCTGAATAAATCATGATAAAAGTGACATTGACATGCAGCCTCATGCATTTCTGCAACCTTCAAAAAGCTTCCGAAACCCGGTGTGTGACAGTTAAATGCTACTGTAAAAACATCCACAGCCTTTCTGATCATAGGGTACAGAATGTGCAGGGGCAATTGTAAGCCATTACCACTCTTTGCTGCAATTATTTTCAGCCATACTCACTTTCCTACACTGTGTTGTTCTGATACACACACACACAAAGTGGAATTTTTTACTCTCTAAATGCAGGGCTTGAAATGTTGATCTGTAGGCAAGTTCAGCCTCGATATCTTGTCATCTGAAGGCGGTTAAAGAAAGACACAGATGATGGGTATGAGAGAGGCAAGAGGGTGATAGAGAAATCCACTGTAATCAATAGGTGTGTAATTGGAAGCTGTCGGTTAAATGTTTCAGTAACCCCGTTGGCAATGGCAGCTCTATCGTTTTCTACACAGGATAAGGCAATTGGGTTTAGGCTACATGGGATTAAATGTGCTCCACTGGGGCTTGTGTGATGTGAGGGAGCAGTTCGCTCTTTAACCATTCAGAGCAGATGCTTCTTTGATAGTGCTCCGTTCACTCATCAGAAAGTGTCAGGCCCACTTTCATTGTCGGGAGATTTTTTTAACCCCAGAATCCCAAATCCCTCTAAATGAAGAATGTTTAGCACATCAGATCATGTTGAAGCACTTTGAAGTCTGTTTTCACATTGTAAACGTTAGAATTCAGCATCAGCATTTTCTTTAGAGATTATTTACTTAATAGAGCCTGAAGTGTTTTTGGGTTGTACGAGTTATCAGGAGAGGAAAACACTTTTTCAGAAGGTGAGGGCTTGTGTGTTAGTAGCAAAGATCCATAATCATCAACTATTCTGTGACATTTTAAAATTTTCTATTTTGCAATTAGCCTAATGGAGAATGACCTTACATTATGAGGAAGGAGGAACATGTTCCATTTATATCAGCTGGTTGGCATGCAGGCACTTGCACATGTTTAAATCTGTCCTTGTTAATGGAGTTCTGGATGCTACAGAAGAAGCTCATACAAGGAATTACCTTAAAGGAAAATGTTAATATTTTAGGAAACACGCTAATTGGCTTTCATGCTGACAATAAGATAAGAGGATCAATACCACTCTCATGCCCATGTGTTCAGTATTGAGCCAGAACCAGGAGACAATTAGCACAGTTTATAGGACTGCCCTGTAAAAGTCAGTGAGTCGATGCATCAGTCGATTAGACCCTGAGTCAACTTGCATTTAGTCAGTTGACTCACTGCACTTTTTTTTAGCTGCTCATTAAACACAGAAAAAATGCCGGAGCAATAGTGTGACAGTGCTAGTCACGTCTTAAAGTGACCCAACCACAAAGCTAACTGTGATGGAAGTAGAGACAGGTGGAGGAAGCATGGCCAACATGTTTTGTGTCTGTTTCCGCTCCAACACTCAGTGCTGACTTTCAGCAAAGTCACCAAAACAACTCCTGAACCACACACTGATACAACCTCCTCTCCTGCTGTCTAGTGTGAATGAGTGTTTGGCTGACATGGCTGTCAGCAACCCGATGGGAAAGATGCTTCATGGTGCGAGAAGAGCTATGAACAGGAAGCTCACTTTCACTGTCTGCTTATGTGGAAATCTGTTGTTTTCGAATCATCACAGATGATTAGAAGCTGCATTGGTCAATTCTGGCCTCAGTAACCGAGGAAACGGTTTTGTGGACGGATCCCGTCTGGGAAAAAAGGGCTAACTATCGCGTTTCACTTTATTGTGGAGAGAATCATGTGCATACAGGGAGAAAAGAAAACGAATTCAACAACCCTTGCAGCTTGCTTGCAGCCTCCAGCGAGTGGCACCCTAGGTGACCGCCTAGTTTGCCTATGGCAAGAGCCGGCCCTGGTCAGTTGCAATCTACATGTAAACTAGATTAAGGACAGACACTGAACCCTGATGCTGTTTGTCATGTGATAGTCACAGCATGTAACTTGTTGTTGAGTATTTGCAAACAACAACAAAAAAAAAAACAAGCTAGCATTTTCCACTTGATTGTAATCTTTATGAAGCTATCTGAAAGTTGAGTCATGGCAACTGGACTTCTTTCTTGTAAGGTAGAGACATTTCCCTCTGCAACATCTCTACCTACCTACCTACAAGAAAGAAGTCCAGTTGCCATGACTCAACTTTCAGACAACTTCACCTGGATGACTGAGAATCGTCACAGAATTTATGAAGCAAATTTCTTCATTGCTCTACCACCATATTTAATGGACAGTGTGGGATTTTTATGTTTCATTTGGGTTTACTAGAAGTGCTTCATATTAATCATAAGTTTTAGTTGTTGTTTTATAG
>JAUBNQ010000015.1:6255896-6270615 GCA_032353495.1 Ctenopoma kingsleyae | reverse complement strand
TAAATATATATGGACATCAAAGCATTGCTGAAAAACTAATCCAATAGTGGCCTAAGACTTTTGCACAGTACTGTAAAGCTTCAAGTAAAATAACACACTGGGATTAGTAACTGTCAAGTATTTACTGAATTTCAAATTGTAATCACTTGCACTTTTCTTGAATGAAAAATGTACGTGGGGCTGAGATGTGAATGCGTTACTGCTCCAAGACTGTTGGTATCAGATCAACTTTGAATACAATAAGATTTGTACTAATTCATGCATGTTAACTGCCTACGATACTCACGGAGATGCCATGATACTCAAGAACAAAGTCTTTGCTAATGACATCCTCCCTTCACTCACTTGTCACTTTGAATTCTGACAATGCAGCTTCGGAGGAGAACGTGGCTTCCCTTGTTTACTGGCACTGCAGTCATTTTAAATGAAGCAATTTTGAATCATCCATGGCCCAGTGGAGTGTTAAACATGTAGTCTGCAATTAAGTGATGATAACAAATGCAGCATTAAAACTCTGGGGCATATTCTGTCAGTCCCTGATAAATAAAATGTTTAGATTGACTGTGGGGGATGCTTAGTAACTGTGCTTTCAACGAAAGTGTAAGCAGCCAATTTCAACAAGAGAAATGCCACTGCCTGTGAGTGACAGAGCCATGTGTTAATATGATTCTAATGCACCGCAGAGGCATTGAAAAAATAATAACTAGATGGAATAAATTCATTTCAGGAAATGCTAAAAGAAATAAATCTACATCCCAAATGTCAAACAAGATATTGAAAGAAGATGGAGTGTCAAAGGCAGCATGACTTCAACTACATCAAGACACCTTGAGTGCAGTGGCAGTTAATGTATTCCAAGCACCAAGACAGTTTCTTAGGGACCAGCTGTCCCTGGCTGTAACCCAACCGCCAATCATCTCGGAAAAACAGACTCATTCCAAAGTTGAGCCCAAGGCAGAGTTAAAGTGGAGTACAAACATGAAGAAGAACCCATATGGGAAAGGGAAGAGTTTAAGGCAAAAATAATATAGAATAGAAATAATATATGAATAATATGTGTCCAGGTTGTGAAACATAGCTGCAGTTAAAGTTATGTATGAAATAGCTCTCAGTTTTTTATTTGATTAGCTTAAATAAAACATAGGAACTAATGAAAACATGAATAATATGACAAGAATGACTTTTTCTCACAGCTGCAGAATACACAAGCACATTTTATAATAGTAATAATAGATATTTTATTGCTCCCCTTGGGGAAATTGTTATCTGGACAGCTGCTAGACCTGTGTCAGTGCTACTACGAGATATCGGTGTCTTGTCCATGGATACCTCAACATGTAGTCTCATGGGACTGCGAATCGAACCGCTCACCCTTGGGTTTGAAGACGACTGCTCTACCCACTGAGCTATCATTATCACATGCTGTATACTTACTACTTACTTTATACTTACTTACATACTTTGGGAATGTCATACTAAAGAAATTATCTGACCTCCAGTCTGTCTCAGTGTCTTAACCGACTCTTGATAACTGACCGTCAGATAAGCCCTGCCCCCTCTTTAGTTGCAGTTGTAACACCTGTAGAGCTTTACCTTTCTCACACAGCACATAATTCTTTGAAATGTTTTCAGACTCATTTTAAAATGAGAATCTTGAACCTTCTTATGTCCTCTTGCAGAAAACATGGAAATAAAGAAAGTGCATAGATTTTGTATTTTGGTGTTATCTGAGGTACCTCGTACTCTGTTTGGGTGCTTAACGTAATTACTTCAACAAACAAGAGGTTGGATTAATTATTTGCTGTTAGTATTTGGAGCAACCATGGATCAGTTGTTAGTGGCCGTCGTCTACAAACCCCAGGGTTTATCTTTTGACTCCCAGCTCACCTGATTCCAAGATGCTGAACCCAGAACCCTTGGCACCTTAAAGGGGCAGTCCCTAAGAGGATTAATGAAGTATCATTATTATTGTAAATTAAATTCATATTTTTTAATTAAGGTGCCTTGAGACTATTTTTGTTGTGATTTGTTGCTATATATAAATAAACTGAATTGAATTGAAAAATCTTAAGTCAGTTATAACATTTCTAAAGGTTAGACACTAGGATGTGGATTAATCAGTGTGTTTGGCTAATGTAACACTGAGGTAATTTCTCAGGTAATGAGCTTGGCTGTAGTTGCTGGAGTGTAATATTCAGCAAATTCAATTAAGACCAAGTCAGATCTGCCAGTGTAACCAAAGTCTGTGGTATCGAGAAGCTCTGCATTTGTCTTATAAGACACTGGTTTGAATTCTTACTCTCACTGTCCCTTTACAGTACAGCGACAGTGGAACAGAGAAGGAGGGGCAGTGCTGAGCTGGGGAAATTGTCCTTGAAACAAGTAACAATAGCTTCAAGTGGAATGTGACACATGTCTCCAGGGTCTGACAATATTAATCTATCTGCCAATCACCACAGGCACCCAGTCCACTCCATCACCCCCAGAGTGTGTATTAATTAAGATGCTGTCACACTAAACGAAAAAGTATTTGGTGCATAACAAGACAGTATCTCTAAAGTCATTATCCTGGACACTACGTGGGTAGCACAGTGCTGTTGTTATTATTCAAGTGACATTTTTACAACATTTTTCGTTGACATTTTTATGCGGGGTAGTTTTGTGAAATAATGCACTGTGGATTTTCCTGTCACTAGTCTTTCTGCATATGTAATGGGTTGCAATGAAATGAAAAACCAGATTGTTATAGTTGATTCATCACATTAAAACAGTCTTTGTCTACAGTGTTAAAACTAGCTGTGCTTTTTGAAAGAGAGCATGTGGGAAAGAAGTTAAATCAAACATTTGTGTCAAATCAAGTCTATAATCTTCAGAGGGATTGAAGTGAGGGACATTGTGCGCTGGTTGACCGTGTTTCCTCAGCTCAGCTATATAAAGAACGTGGTAATGTGACTCAATGACAGGGACTTGGCATAAAATGAGGCTACCTTCCTCAAGGGTCCCTGTCTGTTTCAGATGATAATTGAAAATAATGTAAAAATAGTCGTGTGCTGCGGACATGGGTTAACTCTCTGAGGACAAGGTCAAAGCCTTTCTTTTTACTTTAATTTCCACATGATTAATTACACACTCGAAGCTGGTTGGGAAGCATGTTTTACAAGTTTTGTAGGACGTTCTACACTGATTTCTTAAGCTGATTTGATTAATCCACATTTGGAGACTAGTTTAGAGAGTGGGGGAAATGAGATGTACATATGTAATACAAGATAAATGCAAATATAGATCTGCTTTGTTCAAACATTGCAGTGCTGTTTCTTTTCTCTCCTTCCTAGCTCCCCCAACAAATTGACTTGATAGCTCTAAATCTGATCATCTCAGTGCTGATCATTCTCCAGAGAAGGATAACAGACAGACATACTCAGACTGTCAAATCACAATATTCACACAAATCAACTGTCAGATTTCAAGTACATCACATGACTGAGTTTTGTTGCTATGGACACTGCCGGTATTAAGAGGACCAGTGACATAAATTAAATCTTAAGACAGGCACCCATTTGATTTCATGTAATTACTCTGACTCTTGACTCCTCCTTTATCACCCAGTAAAATAATTTAATCTTTATCAACAATAAGTCAGAAAATAAATGATATTCTTAGATTATAATGAGTATTTCAACCCTTAATCTTCTTAGAAATCCTTGATACAGCCGGAGGAATCCTACTTTGATTTTCTAACTGATCAGAGGAACATAATTCCAATCTAGAGGTCCAATAGGATTACTTAAATAATAAGCATGATTACACAATAACACAAGGCAGTACTTGTACTGTTAATTCAATCTACTACATGTAGAACTTGACACATATACCCACAGCAAAGGCTTTGACTTAAGAGTTTATCTTACAATGCATTTTGCCACTGAAATGTAGCTAGAACACCAGAGATTATAAGACTCACATAAGCACTGGAACACTTGGAACGCTGGAACGTACAGTAATTCACCAGCAGCCGCAGTGAATTGTACTATACAAATTGATTCTCTTAATGTAAATGAATACATTTCCACCTACAGTATACATGTTATAGTAGAATTACTGCCTCACGGTTCTATACCTCCACCAATCAGTCAAGTTCCATCACTCCTAGTTTGTTATAGCCACATTTTGATTTGTCCTTGGAAAAGGCACTGAACCTTGAACCCTTGGCCCTTAAATGCATTTGCTCTTTTTCTCCACGGGTAGTGATAAAATATATCAAATCAAAAACTCAAATGTCTGTCCACACTCTTGAGTTCAATCATGAATCTAAATTGGAAGAAATACCCTTAAGAAGATCTTAGGATAATGGATACATGACAATGTGAAGGACAGATTGATGGACGTATCTACAGTCAACCCAAAACCATAATGCCTACAGCCACAGTTGTCACCACTGTGGAGGCAGAGAAAAGCATTGAGCACAGCACTGAAAAATACTTAATATTGAATAAAAGTATTTAAAATTGAAAGATGGACTGAGTTTGATTGACATGAGCTGTTATTTGTGTCCAGCTTTCCAGGTCTCCTAAGCATTTGCACAGAAACACATCTGAAGCTTCCACAACACACTGAGTGGGTACATGATTAATGTCATTTACTGGTCCCCCCCTTACTTACTAATACGCTCCGTAATGCACTCTAACTCTCAACTCTTTTGTGCTTTAAAAAGGCTTTCAAGTTGTTCTATTTGATTTCAACAGGATTTTTAATATGTCTGCTTTCCAGTGGCAACTCACAAATGTCTTAGCCCTCGCTGTTTCACATTAATGCTTGTTCCAAAGCTGTTGGGAGCCTGACTGAGCAGTCCATCTTGCTACAGTTTCTTGTTGCTGGGTTAGTTTATGCTGGGGAAGAGAAAATCATAGGAGTATAACTTATGGTATGGCATGTAGTTACTTCAAAGTCCAGTGCTGTCCTGCATGTAGCAATATATACACTGAATGTGTGGACAGAGGTAAAGGGAAAATGGGAGGAAAGTAAAGTAATAATGAAAGTTTTAAGTGGCTCAGTCCCTTACTGCAAGCAAGATCAGTCAAACTTTGAAGTTGGAAAAAGAAACAGTCCAAAATCAACAGGCCCTGTAATCTACAAACACAACAGAGACAGAGAGTTGCTAGTGGGAGCCAGTGCCGAAGGGAGATCCAAGGCAACTTCAGATTTGTCAGTTCACACACACAAATAGGCGCAAGCACACACTTATAGTCTCTTGGTTCTCCTAAGAAACCTATTCACTAACAGGCAGACTCACACATTCACTTTCAGACATAAATGTGTGCCTTCACATTCATACACACAGGCAAACTACAGAGGAGTCTAGTGGGGTTTGTTGTCAAGATATCATAAAGACAGAGAGCCAGCCTCCTCTCGGGATGACTGAATTTGATCAAAGCAAAGCTTTGTTCCAAGTCAGGACCACTTTTCAGCTTCTTAAACTAATGAACAGTTTATACTGGCTAATGAAGTCGTTGGCGGCTAATGAAGTTGACAGTGTTTTTGTGTTCTTCACATAACATTCTAAGAATAACGTTGTTACAGCATTACCGTACAAAGCTACACAGCAGCGAAAAGTGAAAAAGAGGAAAATGATTTCAGTCTGTCTCCCATCCCGCTATGAGAACAAGCATGTCAAGGATAATCATTGTTCACATATTTTTGGATCTTTTAATTCCTCCCGTAGCCTCAGCATCAGTTATAAGAGATGTCAGATGTGGAAGATTACATCTCCCTCCCATATGCTCTGTACTGTAGCTGTACAAGCCTTTAAACTGCCAGTGAGTTGCCCCCAGCAGTCCACTTGGCCATATTGTTGATGTGCAATAAAATTCAACTGTAATTGTCCATTAATCTAAGGTTGATCAGCATTTGTTATGGCGTATGCAGGGAGACCATTGAAACACTGCATGTGTTGTATTACATAATTTTACACAGTGGCTTGATGACTTGGTTTACAAGAAGCCTATATTTATATTGTCAGTATATTGCTTGCTTAGAGAGACAATGAATGATCAGCCTGTTCATGCAATATGCAACAAGACATGGGGGAAATATGACCACATATTGAAGTGATATGTATTCAATGTTTAAATGTTCCATTATAGGAATTTAGATAATGGTTAGGTTATTCACTGATACATTACAGCTTTGAGCTAAATGATTACAGCATCGTGTTGGAAAATGAAGGTATCCCAAAGTCATTACAATTCATCTTGAGGGGGCCATGAATGCCTGTGCCAAATATCATGGCAATCCATCCAAAAGTTGTCAAAATATTTCACTCAAAAGCACAAAAGGCAGCCTCATGGTGGCGCTAGAAGGAAGGTCAGGGGATCACCAAAGTCATTAGGATTCACCCCCTGGGGAACTCAAACGTCTGTACAAAATGTCATGGCAATCCTGTCAAATGCTGAGAAATTGTAGTCTAGACCATGTGGGCTCTGCAGATTATTCCACAACACACTTCAGCTTGTGACAGCTGAGTTTAAAACTTATGAAAAGCAATAAGAACGTGATTTGGATCTTAGATAACAGGATAACGGTTTCTGAATCTGAATATGCACATCTGTTGTTTTGTTTGCCACCTGGAAATTATGTTTACCAGCATTCTGATCCAACCTATTGTGATGCTGTACCCCTGCATTTGTTAACTGCATATGCATTTGACAAAAAACAATAATAATAATATATTTTGCAGACCTGCTTGAAATTCATCAAGCTTCTTTATTTCACAGTGAGAAGAAGCTGCACTGTCCTCTGGATAAACCATGGCTACACTGTAAGTAAGATCTTGCACCACCTGCCAATCTCCTCCTCGTCATAAAAGTGTGCTTGCTCAAACAAAAGACAGTGCGTGTCTTCCGCTACATTGGCATAGCAAAGAGGGGGAAGTCACAAATCACTTATGGCCGAGAGACAGTTTTACTGCAGCAGTAATTCTCCCTCTCCACAGAAACACACACACCAACACTGTGGGCTAACTGCAGCGGCACGGTTGCTAGGAAACATCTTGGGGCCAGCTCCCTTAGTATCTGACCTGATTAGTTAATTGCAAAAAGTGAGCAAGTGACAAAATTGCTCTAACTGTCATTAACTCACCAAGGGTTGCAACTCCCCAGTAGTTAGCAGGTGATGGCTATTTAAAAACCACCTCCTTAATTAGTATGTTTTAAAATGCAAAATAAAAAAGTGTGGACTGTATCTTTGCAGCTCTAACACAATGTGCATGTGCATGTACCACAGGAGAGAAAACAGTTTATAGTATCAAAAGATTGATATAAAGTTGGCTGGAGCCAGTTAATGAGCTTCAGATTTGACAATATACATTTTTTATAACAGTTTTACTCAGATTTTCCAGATGCATCCTAATAAATGTACAGTATAAAATTCAGTGTGTCTGGAGACAGTTTATGTTGGCACATGACAAGTTGTTTCCATATGTATTGATAGACAGGATACAGTATACCTTATGGCTTTTATAACCCCACTTACAACACCAAAGAGCTTGTAACTTACATGTACACTAAATATCACTTTGAGCACCGGTGTGATGTTGCCATTCACCAGACTCATCCTTCATCGGTCTTCCGTTGAAATATAGGCAGGAGGAGACTTTGACTTGTGCCAGAAAATGACCTTTGCCTCAGAAAAGAGTCATTGGTAACCCAATTAAAAGGAAATGTCACGCTGGTAATTGCATCTCACAATGTGAATCATCCGTGCGGGGTGGCTCGCACTGAATCCAAGGACGGGGTGATATGTGGCATTGAAGTCTCATCGTCTCTCTGTCATTCCCTGCCCTTCTGCACTCTCTCCAGCTACCCAATTCTGACTTTTTTTTTTTTCCTTGACTTTGAAGTTATGGTTGTTTAACCTCCTATTACTGAAAAGGCACTGGAATTTATTTTGTATTTAATAATATGAATCAAACTTACACTGAACTATTTTAAGGAAATATTTGTCCGTCTTTACCTCTGTACCTATTTCTACTTAGCTATCTGTTTAGCTATCAATAATTACGCTTTGTTTTGTTCTTCAAAAAAAAAAATACAATAATTGACCTTTTTTGTACATAATAGATCAAAGACAAAATGCTCTAGAAGATTTGAAGAATTTGAAGCAACTCAATTAAAAGTTTCAAAGTTGTATCTACTGTATCTCATCTATCTGCTCTAAGTATCTGAGAGTGATGTCGGTCAAACACGAGACATTTGTCGTAGACCCAGGGTCCAGTGGAGAAAGCAGAAAAGATTTTGATTTTTAAAGTACCAGGATTTGTCAAGTCCCAGGAAATGATTATCTCAAATCAGAAATAGCATTGGATCTAAAAATTGAAAAGTCTCCATTTTCTAATGATTCTAATATTTGAAATACATTGGCTGGGATCATGTAATAGACTGCACCACATTTATTATGAAATAATGTCTCTTATTACTATTAGAATAAATTGAGCTCTGCAAATGAAAAATGAAATTACCTCTTCCCAATGGCAGATTGTCTCTGATACACTGATAAGGTGTAGCTTACTCTAGCTTGTATGTTAAGATACAGTATGCTCATGATGGCAGATTGTATAATCTTGGGCCTGTTATCTAGATTGTTAAACCAGATTCAGGCACAGATGGCAGCTCTGCTTCTGTCCTACAGCACAGCAGATGGGAGGTCTGAGCTTCACACTCTCACATCCATTCTGCCCTCCATTCCAGTTGTAAATCAAAGTTAGAGGCTTCTTCCTGTCTTCCTATCTTCCTTTCTCCTTCTTGTTTGTTAAACCTTGCTTCTCTTATCATCAGCTGGGGCAGTGCATCTCGCAGCCTTATAAATAATTGCACACTTAGTTGATGTTTTATTGTTTCTGTGTTACAGTGTTGATACAGTACTGAAAATGGATTGTGATTCTAAGGCTTTGTGCTGAAGCTGACTTGTTGTGTTTGTTTGGTCCAAAGAACAAACACAATCACACTGTTTTCAGATCTCAAGAACTTTCAAAACTCAGTAGCCCCTACACAGAAGCTGCACCAGCTCAACATTTTGGGAATTTATTTAGAGACTGTGAAAATGCACAGCTGGTACTTGTCTCAACGTGTCTGATGTCTCGTGTGAATGCAGCAGAGAAAAGGCCTTTTGCTTGTTGCCAGTCTGGGGTCTTGACCTCAGAAATGTTAGTGCATTTCACTTTTGATAGGATTATCTTCTCCATTATAGAGAAAAGAAGGGAGTCTCGCAATGTGGTGATGGCTCTCTTTCATGTATTGTTCCAATCTATAATTGCTTCTTTTCATGAATTTTGTGGGGAAAGGTTAGGCTGGTAAATCTTACAGTTGCTTGGCTCAATACTAGTTTATCAGCTGAACCGAGAATGGGAAAAAACATCAGATTAACTCTGGAATTGTGGACACAAATTTATGTTTGTGAGGATTGTACAATCTGTTATTTTTTCTAATGCTACTATTTAGAAAATATGGTTGCACTTTTATCACAAACTAACTTGAAACTTAAGCTTAAAACTTAACTTAAACTTAAAATAACATCTGTTGCCATGATGTTTTTATAGTCTGAAGAAAGTATCATACTTAGTTGATTAGTACAAAATGATTTGATGCCACGGGCAAATGTTATTCAGTAGATTTTCTCACAAGCACATGTTTATTTCATGATTTGAATAATTCACAGGGCTGTTTCACTGTTTTGGATGGGACGAGGTCATAAAATACCATACTTTTACAACCAAATTTAATGATATGTTCTCATATGCAATGCTGGCAGATGTTCGTTAACATGGATTAGAGAGCAGTATATTTGAAGCGCCTCTCTGTTTTAATTAACCAATACCTCTGATAAATATTTAAAACCTTGGCAATGACATTGACACAGAGCAAGTCACCCAAGGGTAGATTAAGCTGAGTTTTCAGGGGTTTTTACTTTTAAACAACCAAACTGCTCAATAAAATACAGTATATGAGGATACTTAAAGAGTCTGAGACTTTTATGTGTGTAACCCTTGCTTGGACTGGAGTGTTTTGATGTTAGAGCCTATCATTCGTTGTGTCTCCAGTCACCTGATGAACCTATTATAATATTTACTCTCCTTTGCAGCTGTGTATTTGGCTGAAGGAGCCTTCAGATGAGAGGTGAAGCTTCTTAAAGAACACAAAGCAGGTGCAGTTTTCACAAAGTAACCTAGATGAATCAAAAATGTTAAATCAGGTTATAATTCTCTGCAGGTCTTTCTCTAGGAATCATAAGAATTTACCCTTTGTTTATATAAAAATATAAATGAATCCAGTTCTAATATTAGGACAACAGTGGTGGGTATGGTAAAATATTTACTTGTTTAATGTGATCCAATCCATTACATACAGTTTACTGTGTACAGTGTTGGTCAAAGTTGTTATATATTTAATAACTTACTGTACGTGTGCATGTGCCATTAGGTTGAAATTGGTGCACTTTGACAATACATTACACAGGACAGATCACTGCAGATGGAGTTGACACTAAATCTGTAATCGTCCAATGCCTGGACAGTCATGGTCAATTCTATGATCAGTTGACAAAGTAACTTATCATTGACCTTATTCTTTAGTTCTTCTCAGTCACCTTCTACAGGTCATGTGTTATTTACCCAGAGGAGATGAAGCAGCAGGAACATACTCCTAATTTATCTGAGAAATTAAAATACTATTTACTTTGGCTTAGACTCTAACTAAATAATTGTCCTCTGTCGCTCATTAGCACTAGCAATTTCCCCTGTACAGATGAGAAAAGAAAGTAGATGAAATCCAAATTAAAAATTAAAAGACCATGAGTACTAAGCAAATAAACAACCCACTTTACCTCCACTGATAAGCTGTGAAGTTATGGGCAGCCGGGAGGAGGATGCATTTTTGAATGTAAAAAACAAACATCGTCTCTCTACACTGCACACTGTGAAACATCACAGTCACCAGCAGTGGAAGGGCAGAAACTGAAGTTTTATTTCTCTGCCACTGTTATTAAGATTTAGTGTTGGTTCACCTCCTTACATTAAAGCAATGATAATCTTTCTGACAACTCCTGCATTAGTCAGAGCCTCTGGCAAGGAAACACTCTGCAAGATGTAGTGGTAGCTGTAAGAGAGAAGCTATCTTCAGAATGGTTATGAACAGTGTAAATCCATCAACCAGACCCATGCCATTCTCTCATCCAATTCCTTATCATGCTGATTAATGAGAGTGGTATGTATCAGTTTTGGGACATGCAAGACATTTTTCAGTTTAAGTGCAGGTTATTCTGATCGGTTCCTTTAAAAGGAGCGGAATATGACATAATCAGAAAGTGTTATGGCCATTATTACCATTTAGTAAAATGGAGGAAGTCCTTCAAGCTTATATCTCTGTGTTGAAGTGCTCTATAGTATTTTTGTCTCATGCAACAGTTTTGTTTTGAAGTGTAGTACAGACAGAAAAAATACAACAAATATGTCTTCATGGGTTAAATATACTTTTACAGTTGACTTTAGTAAGTTTTAGAACCATGACTAGGTTTGCTCTAAAGCTGCATTGCACACTTTTTAACCTCCTATGAGCCAGTACCAGATTCAGAGCCACAGCCAGAACTCTTATGGATTTTCCAAAATCTGGGTTTAAGACTGCAGACTGTTACCCCCAGAGACCTAAAGCTTGGAGCTTAGGCCAAGAGGCTCATCAATATTTTATCACTTCTTTACGACAATTTATGTCGATGCTTAAAGTTTTAGTTTCATATACTATTACAGTACATCTGCTAAATTTATAGCACTGGTTTTTATCTGACTGTTGAAAACAATTATGTATAAAGGTGTATTTTTTAAATCCAGTTCAATATTAAAAGCATCTGCATCAATGCAGAGTTTCCATGTGAGATAAAATATTTATAAACACAGGAAGGAAGGTTTTCTCGTTACAGAACATGTGTATGACCACCCAGTTCTAATGGTGAATACAGAATATTTTTTGTTATAATCCCACTAATGTGCTGCTGTGCACAGGCTCAGACAATTTCACATGTCACAGTAGAAATTAAACTGGTGTAAATAATAGTCCTTCCATTTAGCTGTTTCAGGTTCAGGTCCATGGCATTACACATGCTGGCTCACTGTCAGCACTTAGCTGAACTACTGCTAATGTTATTAGTTACACCATCAGTTACAAAATCATTTCATATGTACGTAAAACACCTTAGTCTAAACACTGGATAAAATGATGCAGTTTCTTTTGCTATTTGTTTCTAAATTCGGGGAAGGCAGGAAGAAGCAGAGTGGATTGACTGAGTTTAATGCTAGTGCTAGGCTCCCTTGTGTAGTTTTAACTAACTTTAATATTCTAACTTTCTTCTGTCATCTATACGGGGGGAACTGGATCAGTCTTCTCTCCTTCTCTCTTCTGCTTCAGATCTTATTTTACCCACTGAGTCAGATCTCCTAATAACGATGTCTTCAAACCTATAACAACTTTTTTTTTCTTTTTTTTTTGGCAAAATGTGTCTGGTGCAAACAAGCTGTGAATGCAACACTAACATAATGTTATAATGTCATGTTTTACAGTGAACGTGTTTGCCAGCAGCTGCTGTAGTTGTTGTTGTTGGTTACTGTATTTTCACAGCCTGCAAATGGACCGCAACATTCGCAGTGCTAACTGTTAAAAAAATGTCTTGCCACTGAAAATTAAGTTAATTTTACCCTAAATAAGCAAATTAGCCTGGCTTGATATTAAAATTACTCACCACCTCTCAAGGTGTGCTTGCAAGTGATTCAGGCTCACATCAGCTGTGATTTTACTGGGGGGAGGGGGGGTGGGGGGGTCAGTCTAATTAAGTATCAGAGAGCAGCAGATTCATTATCTCTAGGTAAATTCATATCTAAAGAAAGAAAGCAAATAGACTCTCTACAGTAAGACCCAGTCACATGCATGACACTACTCTAGAAGCTAATTACATTTTACAGTGAAATATTTATGATGATATGAGCAAAAAGAGTGTAGGTGTGTGTGTGTTGTGGTGGTGGGTCATTTGGCAGTACAAATGATTAATATGAATCATCTCTGTCCACACTTATGTGCTTGCATAATTACAGTAAGTGTAGAAAAAGGTCAAACGGCTTGTACAAAGGAGAAATTGAATCGCATGTCAAATTCTAACTTTCATTTTGCCTCTGCATCACAGCTTGATGAAGATTTATTGAAAATGTAGTCAACGCATTTTAGCATAGCCTGCATTCCTGTGAATTCAATCAGAATACGTCCTGAAGATAACATACAAATCCAGGCAGATCAAGAGGATCAGGTACAGGAGGGAAGGAATTTAAAAAGGGATGTTTTATTTCTAAATTCAAAGTGGCAGCACCCCGCACTACGCCTAGCACACCTATCATAGAAAATTGTATAACAGGTATCCATTTGTCAAATTAGATCAGAAGCTGATATTGAGGTAAGACTGTTCATATCTCCAATGGGATTCTATCAGGTAGTGAGGATATTTTCAATGCACATTAATGCTTTTTGCAGTCTTATATTTGATAGCAGGCTGGAGAATCCTGAGTGCTGGAACTAGCAGACTGCCTCTTCCTCTGTTCTCTCAGTGCTATCTATCATTCACTCTTCCCTCCTTTTGAAAAAGGCCTTTTCACACAGTCCACGTACTAATCCCTGCCCGTCAGGAGTGAACTCACTTCCTCTTTCCTCTGAGACTTTTACTCTGAGACGTAAGTTACAGTATAAATCACCTATAGAATGAGTTACTAGCTATTCACAGTTGTGGTTCTTTTGTAACTGTACTAACTGATTTACTAACTGAAGAGCTGCAACCATAATGCCCATATGGCTTTCTATAGCTAGATGCTGCATTAAAGATGCTAACTGCATAACAGACATAATAGCCGTTATTAGGCAAACGCATGTTATCCAAATGCAACATATATCGTAGAGTGAGCTACTGTATTTTTAGAACACATCAACACAGAAGAGTTGCATAATTGAATCCTCAACAAGGCATTGTCAAGCTCTGCCTGTTGGTTTCTGTAGATAATCAAATTGCTATTGATGTGTGCTATATTAATATCGGAATCTGCCCACTAAGCTATATGCTGTATCAGAGCCTTGTCATTCCACGGTTCAGCCATTGATCTATAAGGGACAGAAATATAGATTGCCTGGATAAAACCTTTCTTAGTGCACAGAGACACCAAATGTATTTAGAGCAGTTTATTCAAACACTGGTGCGTTTACTACATAAGTTTGATTTGCTTGGACAGGTGTGAATAATGCCTTTCAGGTTTTCAGTCGAAACAAATAAACACAATGAGATGCCCAAGAGTGTTGCTCTTGGTCCTATTCTGGGGAACAAGTCCATTAAAGTTAACTGAATATACTGCATCTAGAATCAAGTGTATTCCAGCGCTAACACCAAAGCTTGTAGCAAGGCACACAACTTAAGGGTTCTCCAACAAACATTTCTACATGACTAAGGGTTAACTTGTAATTGCTCTCTTTGCAATGAATGTGACAGCATTTGCAATCCTCAAAAGTATTGCAATGCTAAAGACAATTCATTTGTGTTTTCCATAAATCTATGATCAAAAGATTTTGAAGACTTGACCCAAATTTTAAGTGAGCAAAACTATTAGAATATTAGATTGACAGGTGTTTTTTGTTGTTGTGTCCTGTGATAT
>JAUBNQ010000015.1:6224225-6251213 GCA_032353495.1 Ctenopoma kingsleyae | reverse complement strand
TGCATTGGTTGTGTAATCCATATTGTTAAAAGCTAACAGTAATGGATAAATAGTTAAAATAGCTACAACTAATAGATGACTGACTCACATAACCTGCTGTTTTTCAACTTTTCAGACCCTGTGGTTAAGTTGCTCACACCACTATAAAAAAAATCACATACTGTGTTTGATCCATGCCAACATTAGGCTACAGTGTTGTGTGGCACAGCGATAACCTGTACAACAAGTCTCCAGCTTGATGAACAGAAAAATGAAAATGTATTACTACTACACTGTCTCAGGGTTTGTTTGTTTTTTCAATACACCCAAACTCCTGGGATGTTACAGTATGATCCACGTCAGTAGTCTGTAAATCATAATTAAGATACTGATAATCAACTCAACTCGAGTCATGCAGTCAGCAGGTTTCAGTAAATAAAGTGAGAATGATACGTATGCTGCCTTAAAGTTAACACTAATGTCACAAAGCAGACATTTTGGTAAAATGTTCCATCTTTAAATCCAGATGTTTGCTTCTGGAATGACAGCTGTCAAACTCAGTGCACCGTGTTCTATTTAAAAAAAAAAAATCTTTCTGTTCCAATTATTAAACATCAAAAAGTGAGAAGGCAGGTGTTTTGCATCTATTTCAGTCATATTTAGCCGGTGAACACACCTACAGTGCTGCTGTTAGTTTGCCATCCTGGTACAAAAGATTCAAACTGAGACTGAACAGAGACATGAATAATAAGGTTTGTTATGTATCACATGCTAAATGGGGTGTTTTTGAAAGCTGTGGTGAAAACTAGAATATCAAATAACAGAACAGATGTTGTATAAAGTTACATTTGAAAAAATAAAGTATTAATCTAACTGCCATACAATATTCTAATAAGCACCAGAATGTGTCTCACCTACAGTGCCAAAAACATCCAGAGATGACCCTGCGTAGATGGCTGAATTAATCAACTTCTGACACAATGCAATTAAAACCTACATTTCAAATGACACATTGAATAGAAAAAGTGGAGTTCTAGTGAAGTTGAAGGAAGCTGTCATCAGTTTGTGCTGCTGTAACAAAGCATGCGACATTGTAAATTTTTCAGAGAGGATGTTTGAGATGCCCATTTTCTTCATTAGCTTCCATTGTTGTGACAGTTTTGCGATAAATTGAAATAGCTGACTCATGTAGATATGGTTTCTGAGGACAGACTGCACTTGGCTAATTACCACTCTAAAAGACAACAAAACAACTCTTAGCGCTTGACAAATTTAGACAATAGACCATTAAATGCACTTGAAATCAGCCAGTTATCATCAAGGCTTTTTATCCAGCTGTAATTATTTTTATTGCAAATGTTTGTGGGGGGAAAATGCTATTCATAAGAAGTCAGTGTGCAGCTGAGCTTTCAGAGGGCAGAATTAAACTTGCAAATTTCTATCATCTGTGATTAATGCCAATACATATTCCCCACCAAAAACAAAATTAATGCTGAACCCACTCGGGGAGAAAAGATGGAAATCAGGGCAGTTCTAAAGATACTGATTGCAGAGTGGAGAACAGAGAGAAAGGAGGTTAAAACAGAGGTTTGTCAAACACCCGTCAACTGGTGTAATTCTTCAGTTGTGTTATGAGCTGGATGCAGACAACAATTACATGGACAAAGAAACATGAAGAGTTTGAGATCGCACTTTATTGGTATTCTTGATCAGCGGCGTCATGCTTCAATGTAACTTTCACATTAGGCTCCAATTGTGATAAGAAACGCAGTAAATGAGAATGTGTCCTAAATTCATCTCTCCTTGGGGATTAGAAAGCTGTTTCTGCTACAGTCTAGAGGGAAAAAGGCTCTTGATGGAGGGAAAACATTCTACAGAAAAAAACATTTTCTGCAAACATGATATTCACCACAAAGAGCTTTGTGTTTTAAACCTGTACAGCAGGAGCTTGAATCAGAGGAAAGACAGTGAGTGTACGCAGGTATGTCAGTGGAGTTTAGTCACTGCATTAGGTCAGGATTATTGACCATGGTGATTTACTTCAACCCGTTTAGTTTCTGGCAAGGCTGAAATCCTCTTCATTTGCAGAATTTCACAGAGAGATAGTTATTGCTGAGAGGCATCCGGACCCTCTCAGTTTGCTGCTGCTTCACAGCAGCCATTCAGCTAAGCAGCTGAGTGGAAGTGTAATTATTGTTCAGGCAATATTCCCAATCTCAGAGAAATACCAAAACAGATAAGACTAGCCATGGATAATATGTAATTCTGCCTCTCCTTTACATTAAATGTACAGTGTAAATAGAGTACATTACTGTATATCTAGACACTCAAAGTATAATATGTCACCACAATATGTAATCTATTTACTCCAGCAGCATAATGTCCTCAGTAATGAATGCAGTGGTTGTGGTAACAAAACTGCCTCTTGAATGGCTTTCTCAACAAAGGAGGATTTTTTCCTCCATTACGAGTCAATTTCCTGTATATGAGCAAGCCTATTTGTGTTTCAGGTGCAATGACTAATGCTAATAAACTCCCCTCTGCAAAGTACATCTCAGCTCATGTATCAACATCATCTGTTTTGTATGCTGACAATTGACTTTACACTATGTCCCATGTGTCAATGAATCATCTCTTTCACCATCACGTCTCGTATGCATGTTTACCACGGAGATTGAATCAAAACACAGGAGCCCCTCCTCGAAGTTATAAAGCTGTTCCTCTCTGTGAGGAGACCTGGGATATCAGAGACAGTAGTGAGTCGTACCAAATCACATTTCATTCTGTGCCTCTTCCAAATACAGCATTCTTGGAGGTTTTAAGTTACCAAATTTGACTTAAAACATGAAAGACGAACCGCTGAGAAGATTGTGTGAGGATAAAATATATAGTCATATTGTTTGTTTGTGTGCATGTATATGTGTTCGTGCTTTTGCAGATATGGGATATTCAAATAACCATGTGAGATAGTAACCGTTTAGAAGATTCAGCTCACAGACTCCACGTAATGAATGTGGAAATAAAACTCAGAATGTCTGTGATAGTCTTCCCAGACTTTATTTTAGGGTGTATCGGAACCCTGTATAATAAAGGCAAGTTTAATAGGCTGCTCTGTCAGAGCAGAGCTGAGGGATGAAAAGGGTTCCTGACACTAGCTAAGCCCCTGAGAACTTCAGACAGCAAAGGATTGTGGACCAGGGAGCAGGAGCGTGTGCATAGTCCTGTGATTATCCTGTTCCTGGCGAGCTCCATGGCAGTAGGGGCATAGAGTGGGTACCACTCAATTAACATCATAACAACCACACTCGGGGGGTTTACCAGTGCACTAGTGTGTGTGTTTGTAGGGGATAACAATGACCAGGGGTTGTCAAACTGATTTTCACCCCATAAAGCCATCATGCTGTGCCTGCGGTCGCCAGAGACAATTAAAATCAATTAATCACTTCAAAGTCTTTGCGCCTCCTGATGGATTATGTGTGCTTGGATTGATAAAGTTCATCATTGATACTGATGCTCTTATAACTTGGTCACCATTATATTTCAACAAGAGCTGTGTTTTTAATCTGGGAGATCTGGAGCAGGCATAAAACAATTTGTTCAGGATTATATGTTAATTAGCTTGCGCCTCATGCTTTGTTCCGAAATGAAACTCAAATATATATTTTGCTTTCCATTTGCATATGAGGTATCAATCAGTTGACAGTTTATAAGGTACACCTAACTAAAGCTAATGCACTACATCTTCCAAAATGGCCATACAGTTTAATCAGCCCCTCTCTAAAGGAGTTTTAAAAACTGAACAGTACAACATTGATGAAGTCAGGGATGATTCTAAGTCATCCAGGTGAAGTTATCTGGAAGTTATGACATGGCAGCTGGACATCCTTCATGAGGGGAGACTTTATTGCAGGGCTGTTATGTTAGGCAGCATTAGTTTTAACTTGTGTATGTGCCTAGTAACTACGTACGTTCCTGTTAGAGGTGATGACTGAGGCAACTTTCACATCTGGATAATAAATAATTATGTAAAGCTCAAAGCCTTTTAGCTTAGCTTAACATAAAGACTGAAAATGGGGAAAAAGGCTGATATGGTTCTGCCCAACATAAACAAAATCTGTCCAGCAGCACCTAAAAGCTGTACATTCATTAATTAACACATTCTATCTCATGTATTTAATACACCAGTATGAAAACACAGTTTTTTGATGGATCAAAGCTTGGTCACTCCAGAGAATGATACAGTGACATTAATCTGCATGTCTTTGTAAAATGCTGGCAAGACTGGGGCTAGTCAGCATGTTAGTGAGCAAGTGATTAAGTTACAGTAGATTCTATTTTTGTGGTCAAAGTGGCTTCCCATTGGTCAGTGATGGGAATTTGCAGATCAAAAGTTCAACAACATTGAACTGTAAAATATTTGCACAGACTAACTTAACCTCTGCAAGTTAATTCACAAATGACAAAAAGAAAATCATTCACTGGTGTGACCAGGCCTCCATGTGGACTATTCCTTGACCAGCACCAGTTGCCAAGCAACCAGCCAAGCAACCATCTTCATATCGAACTCTCAGCAACAAAGCAAAGAGGTGTGTTATACGTGTTGTTACAATGTGTTATGTTCGTCGTATTTTGTTTGTGTGATCATTTACACAGTTATTGTATATTTGCTGGCATGATCCATCTTCCAAGACATGAATGAATCAGAATCTGTTTTCTGTACTGCTATTTCATCATTATACTCATTCCTCTGTGTCTTATTGCCTCCAGTACAGTCCATCATCCTCTGTCCAAAAGAGTTTTTTGCTTCTTCTCATGTCATATAAAATTATTTTCCTTGATCCAGTACATTTCCCTCTCCAGCTGCCTATCTCTGCTCCATCTCCATCCATCAGCTTCTTCCATTTCTTCATGCAGCTCTATGTTCAGTTCCCTTGCCTCCAGCCTAAACCCTTCCCATCTGTTTCCTATTTCCTCAGTTTCCCCCGGCCGTCTGCATGCTTTCCATCCACTATCTCTGCTTCATTTGCCTCGTGGCAATATGTATGTTCACTCATATATTTGTGTGCAGCTTCCCTGCAAAGATTAAGCCACAGAAGAAATATGGTGTTCTCCAGAGGTCAGTCCTGTGATAGGCATGCTGGCAGATATTGACACTGATCCACAGTGCTTGGAGCATCCAGCAGTGGCCTCTAGTCTGGATTTCTTCCCATCAGTTCCCATAACATTAAATACGATCTTATCAGGGTAGGAGAGAAGACCCAGTTTTGAATTGTCCATCTACAGATGACCCAGATTTTGTGGGTGGCAACACTGTGTCACCTTTAGAAAGGCAAATCACGACACTGTTGTCATCTCAGAGGCACACGTGCCACTGCCACTCACACATGCACACATATCTTTGTGTTCACAGAGTAGAGAGTGTACACACATTGTCCCAAACTAACACCTGGCGGGTCTGAGTGGCAGCAGCATACACTGAACGAACACAGCAGAAACAACTGAATGACAGAGATGTTGCTTTCTGCCGCAATGTAATTAAAAGGTACAATGATTACCTAAAATAAGTGGTTGAGGCTATTATGCTGTCAGGCGGCTGAAGGATTTAAGACAGCAGCAGTGTAAACTCTCCTGCTCGACAATGTAAAGTCAAAATTTTAACCTCGACATCAGTTAATAGAACTCCCTCGGCTTCCTTTCCCCTCCCGTTTATGCATGCAGGAAAATGGATTCATTGTGCTTTGCACTTTGGCACCTCTTGTTTTCATTATCATCTTTAACAACTGTCTGTGGCATGTTTACAAGGCTGCTCATTTGTAATCATGGCATCAGTTTTCCTCTTCTCTCTGCAACACCAGTGGAGCTAGTCAGAGCAGATGACCTCTACCCCCTAGTGGCCAGGATGAATAACACAACTGAGAGGTTACTGTAACTGTGTTGCATCAGTGGCAGAAAAAAGCTTGGTTGCACACCACTGAGTGCTTTGACTCATATTCCTGTGAATGATATGGTTTCTGGTGTTCCCTTTTCAGCTTTATCAAACACTTGCTGAGTAATGGTAATCCAAAATACCTAAACTTCCAAAAAAGCACCTTTAATTGCGAAAATATGTGAAATTGGGTTTGAGGGCTTAAGTCAGTGGTGTGTGGTGAATCCATGTATGTGTTGGCAAGATTACTTATTGTGCAGTTGGATCATACATATGCAAATGCTCTCTCATGATCCCAAAGCAGTGAAAGAATTACAGCGAGCATCCGTCACACTGAAAGACTCTATACTGGCCCATATAATCACTCAGCTGAATTGAGGGCAAGTGGGAAAGGAACTGTTTTTTCTTTCTCGCCACATCACCATTCAAAAATCAGAGAGACAGAGAGCTCCAATGTATTGCTGCACTGATGCTTTTGAATCATTTTCAAAGACCTTTTCTTACCAAACACGCCCCCTCTGCACAGTGATCGGATACAGCTTTTTGGTAAATATTTGATAGTGTGGCCTTGTGTCTTTGAGACATGGAGAACATCCGCGAGGAGTTGTTTTTAGGTCAGCTCCAAGACCACTCTTCTTCTTATCCCTCCTACTTCCTCGCTCCTGGTGTAAACTGCAAAGGACAGGATGTGATAGGCAGAGGAGATTTATTTGAAATTTGCCCCAGTTCAGAGAAAAAGGCATCATGCATCTGTGCGTAAGTGTGTCAAGAGATAACGGATAACAGCGATAAGGTACACAAGTGATGCAGAGCTTTTAGCCAAGTTAAACAATGAGCTATTTTCTGTGAAACATCAGGGAAGTGGAGATAGCTCAAGAATTGGCGTTTGTAGATTTGTATATGTAAGAAAATGCTATTCGGAGCATGTGCTAATTGTCTGTTACATAGTATCACATAGTTTGTTTTCCATATTAATATGTGAGCTGTATACCTACGTTTACCTTTTACGTTGTACCTTTACATGAGGCAGCATTTTACTTTGAACAGTGATATTATCAGACTTGTTCTGCGTGTTAATTGTACGCTCCTGGTGTCGCTAAGTAATCGCACCGCCCACAGACTTCAAAGCAATGGCAGGAGAGGGGATCCAGTTGGTGCCATCACTGAGGGGTCACCAGGGATCCAGGTAATGGGACATCGTTATGTAAATCCAACCTAATCAAAATTAAGAAGCGCACTATCAAGTCGTAAGGTATGGATGGGAAGAATGGATGTTAAATCACTGTGCCTCATTTGCATAACCTAATTCACTGTCATGCAGCATTTCTCTTCACACTCATATCTGTTTGCATCTCTGAATAAACCCAAACAAATAACAGAGCTGTGATATTGGGCACCGGTATAGTAGTGAAATATTAGATGCAAACTAATCTTAACTAGAAGTTTAGAGTCTATCCTTCCTAAAATAAACTTTTCTTGTCTTTATTGCTTCGTCTGGGGAGATCATCGCTCCCGCATCACACTGACTGTAAATGATGGCAGGCAGAAGAAAAGATGTGAACAAAGCCTTAGTAGCTGTCGTCACATTTGATGACATGAAATTTACCTCACAGGATTATCCTAATTGCTCACATGCTAGAAGCCATGCTGCCAGCCTCCAGTTTTAACATCATGATTACTGAGACTGTCAATGATAGGAGGCTTAACTCTTTCGCTGTGATACAACAGAGGGCAGCTCCTGTGTGGGTGTGATGTACAGCATGTGTATTTGTGAAGATGAGAGAGAGGGATGAGAGGGAGACTTTTTAATTAGATCACTTTCACCTTCATGCATTCATGCATGTCCAACACACATGGGATTACTGCATATATGCACATTATCTTGCAGTTTATAGCGTTACTATTAATGCATTTGTAATTATATAATCTAGACTTAAAACACACTGGATTTTAGCCTTAGACAGAGAAATTTTACCAAGTATACTTTTTTTTTAACTCCTCAAGAGTAAGTGCCCTGCTTGTTTTCCAGCCATCTGGGCACCTAGAGCGTCTGATTGGTTGAACATACCTGATCCAGGTAATCAGCAGTGGGTAGGTCAGATGTAGTTGTAAAACTGGCAGGAAAGTGGCTCTCAAGAACATAGCATAAATATCAGGGTCCTCCCAATTCATGTTCAGTAATTCTGAAGGAAAATAACCCAATCTCCCAAAAATGTTATAATACTGCCTTTTTATGCACATTTTAATGCCTGTTTAAATTCTTAGTTCAGAAGTGAGGAAAGTCGCATTTATATCTAAATGATCACACAGATTTGATATCAGTATATCTAAATATTTAAAGTGGGTATTGCCTTCTGTTGACTGTTACCATTTCAGTTTCCTTTAAACTCCCAAACACCTGCAGCATAAGTGATCTACAGTGATGGTTGCAGGCCGTGTAACTATCTAGCATTAGCTGTGTGGTGTGTATGTGTGGTTCATCATACAGGCTTCCAATTCTGTCAACACTGCAGTGATGTCGTGACAGAATCAGGCAGATGAGTGAGCACACATTAACTATAACAACATTGTTAGTACGCATTTGTATAATATCTATATTTATTAATATAGATATTATATATATATATATATATACAGTATAGCTACTGCATCATACAGTATTTGCAAACCAAACAGAAAGATATTAAACAAAATACAGTGTCAGCAGTGTCTAAAGTTACAAATGTTTAATTTGAATAATTTAACTTGAATATAAGGTTTAACAAGACATTTTTTTCAAGTTAATGTAGTGTTTGTGGAGCTTGGAAATACACAACATGTATGTAACATACAGTATGTATGCTTTTTTGTATAAGTGTGTGTGGGGGGGTGACTGTATATAAAAGACTTTGTGTTTTCTTTTTTGTTTTATAAAGCTGCATTGGCGTGTCTCTGACTGTGCGTGCGTGCAACATTGTCCATTGTCCATATTGGGGACCGTCTACAGGGGCCTGTTCAGCTCATGCAGAACAGCGCTCTGGGATCGTTTTAGGTTACCTTGCATCACTGCACGCAGACAGCTGCGGAACAGTTATTTTTGATCATGTAACAAAGTGTCGTGAGGAGTTGTGTGGAGAAAATATCTCAACAAATCTTTTGTGTCTGCGCACACGACGTAAGTGTGCATGTGCCTCGGCACGAGGGTCTTCTCAGGCTTATCTGCAAATGAGTATTGTATTTACAGGAGAACAGCTTGTCCATATCCCTTCTGCCTGTGTGTGCTCAGACAGCAAGGTCGGCCTGACTCAGACAGAAGGCAGAAAGCTCTGGATTTACCTCTTTCTCCTCAAGGTTGGAAGCACCTTCAGCAGCTGCCCATAGCCCAAAATGAACTAATACCCACCTGTGATTAACCTCGCATTGCTGAACCCGATGTGTTATTGTCTGGAATTCAGACCCTTTAGGCTGCACTGACTCACAGTGTAGCCTCATAAAACGCACCATTAAACAATTATGAAGCTTTATAACTGCACCACCTGACCGTAAGTGCATCCACAGCCAGTGTTGTCTTAGGAGGTGGGCATAAAGGGGGGTGCAGGAGATGTTGCTTGAGCTTATTACCCTGCCAAAATGATTGACCCTTAATCTCTCAGGTTTCCAAGCCTGTTTTATGTGGCAACAGTGGGATGCTGAAGGAGCTGGATATTGTCCAAATAAGAGCAGCTTGCATAATTAGGAGAAGACATACATGATGAGTCATATTCAAATAATGCTTGAAGCAATGCTTTAAAATTCTATGCATGATTGCTTATTAAAAAAAAGAGAAAGACACTGACTGTGCTAAGGGAGACCAGTGGCTGAAACCAGTGGTTATAGCCTTAAAGGTCACAAATATGACAAGTGTTGCACAGTCTAAAAGTCTTTTCCTTTTGCTGTGCAAATAGCAATAGCAGATGTATGTATAATACATGAAGCCACACTGTACAATGCTTGTAGCCTTTGTGTGTTTTTAATAATAGCTAAACAATAATACCTCAGCAACATATAATGATCCAACTTATTTTTCAGGCACAATAGATGCAGCTAAACTAGCTAATTCTTCCTAAGAACTTAACCCAACCTTGCAACCGGTGCAACCCAATTCAGATAACGACATGTTATAAAACATAGAAATTATTTACTAGTTACAGGCAATTTTGATTTATCCCATAATTCTGAAGAACTACCTCTGTAAAGTAGCTTACAGGCTATTGAAGTGTTATTAAACTGAATACAGTTATTGTTTGAGATCTTTGTTTTCATGTTTCAAGTGGTTTTGTAATAATAAAAGCCAAATGTAATTTGGTTGATATTGTTCAGTTAATTGTCTAGTGAGTATCTTTGGTAACAAGATGTATGAGTGATAATGAATACAATTAGATCAAGCTTCTTCATGCTTGCCTGATTGCTTTTGTGCATGTGACTGTATTTTATGTGGGTGTATGGCGTGTATGGTGTATGGTGTTAGCAGCTCCTCTATTCATCTTCCCGGAGGTCACAGCACATATCCTCTTTCATATTTTAAGAGAAATTCTCCCAGTAAAGCTGTGTTTTATTGGTGTCGGATCGTTTGCCTATAAAATGGTGCATTGACTTCATTCCCCTCCCGTCCTTCTGATTCTTATTCATTTGCAGCCTGGGATGCCTCTGCGTGTGTGTGTGTATTTGTGTGAAAAAGAGAAAAATGAGCTCCTGTCAAGGGAGGTGCGTATATATTGTAACCTTCTAATAAGATGGCCACATTCTGGTCGGTGACTTTGTGACATACAGTATACAGCTTATTTGTGGTTATGTGCTTGTACCTATGTACTTTAGCTCTGGGAAGCTAATAAGGCCACCCGAGCCAGCAAAACGATGTGTCACAATGGAGGTCACAAGTTCAATCCCCACATGTAATGTCGCACTGGTGACATTAAGAAAGACGGCTCTTTACTCAGCTGCCTCGTGCCAGTCTTTGGTACAGCAGACACTGTGGCTGAAACACTATTATGTTCCCTAAGCCTCAATTACAGCACAAAATCTTATCTCCTACAAGTTAATGTTCTCCTTCAAAACATCTGAAGGGCAATTGGCCACACAAGTAGGAAACACTGAGAGGAAATCAAAGAGCAGGGAAATCAAAAGATCTTTTTTAAAACATCTTCACTTTTTTTAGTTTTTATCATACACATGATTCCATTCAAGGACCCTATTAACCCCAAGGATGAACTTATGTCTCCCTCTCAGGTGCCCTCATCTCTGCGTGAGATGAGAGAGATGGGGTCAGCTGGTTTTATCCTGAGCCAAGACTCTAAGAGGTAACTGTAATAGCATTTTCTGAAGAAATCATAGGACAGTGGGGCTTGGGTCAGTATGCAGGAGAGGAGACCAGTTTCGCCATGGGACTGTAATACAATTACATCTTGTTAATCAGTACTTCCTCAGCTAACGGCTCCTTCAGTCACTGTGATGTATGGTAAATCAGAACAGCTCGTAACCATTTATGGGTCAAACATGTCTTGATACTGCTGGTGTGATGGTGAATGCTGCGTCGTATGGGTACTAATGACAACAGGATAATTGCTTTAATATTATGTAACTGATTGGACTGGTCTGGTCACATTTTATTGTCAATAAAAACACTAATACTGTTTGTATCAAAAGCTTTGTTACATAAATTACGTCCCAGGACTTGTATTATTATTCACAATGCAAATATTTCACATGTAATCTAATAACACATAATCTAATCTCATGATCTTGTAATAAATGCCATATGGTGCTCAGTGTGGCATGCCACAGCTGTGAATGTAGGCCAGCCAATTCCTTATTGCGATGTGTTGGCTCTTTTCATCAGGAAATTTAAACAAGGACAACCTGTCTGAGGACTGATTGTCTGTCAGACTCTTGTGCATTTCAATCAGTCATCTCCTTAATAATGTCCTTGTCTTGTCTTGAAGCACATTGAATTAAGAGAGCAGTTTTAATGATTTTGTTATCTATCAGTGGTTTTGTGTTGTTTTGTCTTGTTAATTGGTATTTTTGCCACCCATTACTGTTACTAACCTGTAGTTAAAGACGCTAAGTGTAAAGACATGCTAACGGCTTTGTGACTTAGAGTGGTGTTAAGTGCTGTGCTAACACACAAACACACAGTGTTAACAGGTGCACTGTTTATCATGTTCACCATTATATATACACCATCTATATATTTTCCTAACACAGAGAAATCAAACATAAGTTAACAATAACAATAAAAAAAGTTTTAAAAGTTTTATTATATTTATTAATTTTATTTCACAAACAGCTTTGTCCAGAGCAGATATGTGGCGCTGTGAAGCTCCAGAAGAAGCAATGCTGAACAGAGAGTAAAGTACATACACATAAATTTATTTTAAAATTATAATGTTTTTATCTAGACCTCCCAGTTTTATCATATGTCATGTATATGTGTCTGTGTTTGATAAGCTAGTCAATGTAGGACAACATAAGAGTAATGGCAGCTTTACAGTTAAATGATTACTGACCGCTCCAGTGATGCACTTGAAAACATTTGTTTTGCATACAGGAGCATTTCAGTTTAAAAAGCTGAAGAGAAACTTCAGTAACAATGGGAGTTTATGGAGCTGTTTGTGTGTGCAATCCCCTGCCAGCAGTTCTGGCAATAGGCTCTGACACACTGCCTGCTGTTTAGAGGTTTTGGGGATAAAAAGGTCCTTGCAGCAACTTAAGTCCAGTGGGATTCTCATTTGCAATTATCTACAATGTTGTGACAATTCAACGCTGTGAGGAAAAAAAACATTACTGCTCCAGTTCAGATGCCTGTTTGCAGTGCATTATCTTGTCATATCCAAATAACTTATCTGTACTGGGATACATCCCTGCAAGTTATCACCGAAGGGTAATCCACTCTGCAGCCTCTGGTATCATGAGTCTAATGGAGGCATGTGCCAGCCACTGTGTACTAAATAAATAGTGTTTGCTGTCTCCACTATGCACTTTTAACTTAATACATGGCTAATCGACATGACAAGCTGTTAAGAAGGGCTAAGGTCTTGCTAGTTGTTGAACAAAGAGTGAAGATTAAACAGGCAGTGATAAAGTGCTCTCACTGCAGGTACAGAACAGCTGCACCGTAAGAAAAGGAAAAAGATATTGATATTATTGCTGAAAACTGCAACAGCTACTGGAGCTATTGAACCTAGCATAGCATTCAGCAGCTAAAGATTTGCAGTAGTCTTATGTCTTTGTAGGCCTCTCGTGGTTTCTGTATTGTTCTCTGTAGAATACTGTATTTGCCTTTGTGCTTTACCATCACTGTCACTCAACTGTCAAATTTTATTTCACACAACCAAGAGCCAATGACAGACTCTGAATAGTAAGCCAGTTTACTGCTCTACACATGTTCCTGGATGTATTGTGTGCCTCAGTCCTCATTTCCTTGTGTCCAGAATGGTTTAGAGTAGGCTTACATGTTTGTAATATCAAACAGACTTTTTTTTTTTTTGCTGCAGTTGTTCCAATGTGTTTCTCAGATAAACAGCATCTCTCACTCAGCTGTATACTTTTCTTTCTAAAAATCCTCTTTGAAAGACATCCTGCCACCTGTCTAGTTGACGGCAGAGTGAGAATTTAAAGCCGTTGCTTTTATTGCTGTTTGATGATGAATCGTTCCTTTGTTTCTTTTTATTTCCATTTTTCCATAGTGGTTTAAAGAAGCTTGGGTCGGTTCTGTGCACAGAAGCTCTGTAAGGATTTGCACTGAAAGACTGACACAGTGGATGATGAGCGTTACGATATTGAGATGATTGTGGCCAAGAATGAAAAAGAGATGCTTGTCTTTGTAATGGAAATGAGCAGAAGTTTAACTCTGTGTCAGAATATTTATGAAAGCTAAACACACTTGTACTTTACCTAAGATAACCTCTAGCCCTTTGAAGATCAAATGCTACACTCTCATCTTAATCCTCCTTCCAAGATTATAACTATTTACGTCTAACTACACCAAAGGGAAGTTATGATTGTGTATGCACTGCCTGAACTCAAAGGAAATTGCAGAGATTGGTGTGAAAAGCAGTGCATCATGTCAGGCTGTATTGCTGCAGATTTTGTGATCAAGTCTAATCCACAAAGGATACACAATAAAAGACATTCTGTATTCATGCTGTATTTGCCTGCAACACTTCCACACCAGACTTGAAGATTGCAAAGAGAAATAGCTGAAATACAAAAACAACCTGCATTGCTGATTTTCAGTTACTGACCCCCAGATCCGGTTCGTGATTTCAGAAGATGTTGGAACAGGAGGTTTATAAGAGGCCAAACCTGCGGCGAGTGAGACAAAATCGAAACTCCATGAAGAAAGAGGAAGTAAGGCTGGAGGCAGTGGTTTAGTCTACTTTTTTCCTCATAAAAGCATATTTTTATATTTGAGGGAGAAGCTTATTGCTTGGCATTTTAAGTGCATTACCTTACTGTGTTTCTCTCTGGAAACAAGAAGTTCAAAATGGTTGTTATTGTCTATTACATTCAATAATGTTTCATTTTCATGCAAAATCACTGTCTGTTTGAAGGTGAAGTGTACATTAAAATGGATGTCCTTGACCTGTTCTGTCCATCATTTTGAATATGTCTCCTAAAATGTAAATGAAGTTCCAAAGGAAAAGAAATCAGGATGCAAGTACAGTACCACTTTATGCAAACCCAACTGAAACTGTAGTGTCATATAAAGAGCAAGTGTCAGCGCTCAGTTCAGCGTATAGTTAATATTTATTCAGTGCTATTAAAAAACAAATCTCTTAAAGCCATGCAGCAAATAAGCATTCACTGGTGTTTAATGGGCCAAGACCTTGAAATTATATTTTAAAATAAGTGCATTAGAGACCTCAAATCTTGTCAATGCATCTGGACAATAATGTGAAATAAGGTACTGCAGTAAATAAGTCATGTAGTATGTGGGTCAAGGTTGACAGTACATTGTCCTCTACTCAATATAATGTACAATAGCTACCACACATGAATCTATAATGCAGTATAAAATGCCAGGGGTAGTATTTTTGTAGATACAAACATCTGTGAAAGACCAGTATGGATGTGTTTGAGAACATCAGCACCATCAGAAAACATGGTCTTCAATTCTTCTTCTTCTGATTTTATGAAGTGCATAATGATGATCAGATTTGATTATTATGACTCCAAGGAGTAACTGATTTATTGAAATATACCTGAAGCTTTCTATAGTAGCTATAATGTACATAAGTTACCTAAAGACAAAAGTATGCTTTAAAGATCTTAATTGTGACACACTCCTGCAGGAATGATAAAGTTATTATTACGCAGACTTTACATTCTGAACTGTTGGTGGCAGTATAGGTCAGGATGGTGGCATCATAACAAAAAAGGGATCAGACTCGTGCTTATAATGTTCACTTTATTATAATCTCCACCAGGGGCTGTCCAAGCATCACCCTCCATTCATCCATTCATCATTCACTGATGCATTTAAAAGGGTTGCAGAAGCTTACAGAAATGACCAGTAAGATGATCACACTTCCGTCTACTGCATATTTAACTGGCAGAGTTTTAGTGTTTGACTTGCAGGTGGCAGAATGCCAACATGTGCAGTGTATGTACAATATCTATAGAATATACAATTGAAAAATATACATTTACCTGATTTACCATAGTCTTCCTCATGTCATTTTGCATTGTTTATGCTGAACAGATGGCCTTGTTGTGATTGGACACAGATGTGATAATATCAAACATCCCGCACACCGTTACAGTGTATTTGCCCCAGCTTTGACTCCCTAGCAGAAACCATTTCAAAGCTTTATTGTTTGCTGCTGTCTTATGCATGTCAGTGCAAATTAGACTGATATAAGCCAGTAGTAAACCATAGGGATCATCATTCTGCCATAAATAATGTTGTATGGTCAATTGGCTCAACATGAAAAGTCTTGGATGGACATTGAATTGCCTCTCATGTATTGTTCATGTATGTTCTTTTTATCTTAGTTCACATGGTGGTGCTAAGATTCAAAGGAGCCTCACTAAGCTGTTATGTTAGAAGGTGCCCACTTATTAATCTCAGTTACATCCTCTTTCTCCATTTTAACTATTTTATTGAGCCACATAGGGAAATTGTTGTTGTACAGCTGCACATGATGGTGCTACTATGGTGCTACTATTTTGATGTCTTGTCCAAGGACACTTTGATATGTAAACACGAGGAACCAGAATTCAAGACACTAACCCTGAGGTTCAGTGATAGCTACTTTACCAACTGAGCTCTTAGTGATCTCAGTTTCTTTACCTTGTATCAAAAGCAGGTTTCTACACATTTCCTGATATTACATCTTATACAGCCTATATACTTAATTACATAAAGAAAAGATTTTCAGTTGCCACTGAAATATTTATAAAACACTAGATGCATTCCTCATATGATGATGAGCAACCACTTGAATGATACAGCATGAAAGTAGCCACTAACAATGTCAAAGAAAGAACCATTTACGCACTTTAGATGAATGCCAGTGTTGAATTTTGGTCATATCAGCTTCATACTTAAAGCTTGAAATCTCTTTTCCACTGACCTTAAAAAAGAGGCAGATTTGATCTTTTCCAGAGTAACAGAAGAACATAAAAGCATTTCTTTTCATAATGAGTGTAGCTTTATGTTCTACATCACCTCTTGGGAATTCAGTTCAGAGCTACAATACTTTGATGTCATGAAACACGACACAAAGGAGTGCTTACCTTTAAAACACACATTCTTCACTTAAATGCACTGAGCCAGTTGTCTGACAAACTCATATTCTCCTGACTCAAGTCAACATTTCATAAGGAATCAACAAACAAGGGGATCCTGTGTTTGCTTTGATTAGACTTATAACCTCTGTGAAGGAGTCCCCCTGGGACATGTCCCAGGGCCCCTTAACATGTGAAAGAGTACAAATTGAGCCAGGTGGGTCACAGCAAAGCTTTTGATACCTCCCTGATCCTCCTGTATGCTACGTTTTAGTGATCTTTACAAAATCAGTTTATGTAATGGACAATTTGCCATGGAAGGAGATCAGAGGGTTTAGCACAATGAAAGAATTTTAAGCCATATTCAACACGCACATTAACAGGAGAAGCTCAGATGTCATTTAAGTTACTTTTGCAGTGGTCCATATGCCATATGTACTGTCAGTCCAGTCTGATCAATAATGTGAAAAGAGCACCAACGAACCAACAAGAAAACATCATCCCAACAGTGAAAAATCTACCAGAAAATCCTGAGGGATCCATCAGCCATCAGTTTGTGACCTCAAGCGCACTTGGTTTATGCAGCAGGACAATGATGTGAAACACACGAGCAAATCCACCTCTGAATGGCTCAGAAAAAAACTAAATTAAGGTTTTGAAGTGATCTGGTCAAAGTCTGGACTTAAATCCAATTGAGATGCTGTGGCATGACCTTAAACAGGTCGTTCACGCTTGAAAAGCCTCCGGAGTGGCTGAATTTAAACAATTCTGCAAAGAAGAGTGGACCAAAATTCCACCACAGTGATGTGAAAGACTCATTTCCAGTTATCACAAATGCTTGCAGTTGTTGCCGCCAAGGGTGGCACAACCAGTTTTTAGGTTTAGGGGGTAATTACTTTTTCAGATAGGGGCAGTCAGATTTGGACAGCTCTTTCTCCTTAATAAATGAAATCATCATTTAAAAACAGCATTTTGTATTTAATCTGATTATGTATGTGTAATATTAAAATTAGTTTGATGTTCTGAATCATTTAAGTGTGACAAATATGCAAAAAAAAATACAAACAGGAGCGGGGCAAATCTTTATTTGCAGCACTGTATAAGAAGCCCTTGCTTGAGGTCAATACTGCCAAATGTGGTTCAACCAGTCATTAAAACACTGTGGACATTTTTTCCACCATCACTTTGTATGTTTAACGCACATGTTCAGTAAATACATGAAAGGTTATGACTGTGTTTTATCAGCTTACAAATGTGTTGTTTGTGTTTGTTGATTCAGTATTTGTGATTTTGGTGAATATCAGATCACATTTCATGACCAATTTATGCAGATAACCAGCAAACTGCAAACAGTGCCAAACTTTTTACTTATGACTAGTAAACAATGTAAACGGCATACATGATATATATGAGCATCTTAACTTTGTTGTTGTGAGCATGTTAACCTGCTGACATTAGCATTTAGCTCAAAGCACCACTGTGCTTCATAGAGCTAGTGTGACTCCCATATTAGCTTTCACAAAGCATTTATGTTGATCAGTTATGTAGTACCCATATTCCAGTGTAGCGTTGAAAGGCTTGCTGAAACAAGCACTGTTTTATCAGATCAGAGTACTCATAACTTGATATTTGGCAGGTGTACACTACAGGTGATAATCTTATTATTTGTCCATGGCAGGTCAGTAGTCCATGCACAAGGGAAATAATTCAGATGTTTTCTGCTGCAGGTATCTATCCTTTGTTGACATTTTGTTCTTGGGGTCTACACAATGGAGAGACACAGAAAGAAACAGGAGACAGATCAGAATGATAAAAGTCCTGGATTTTACCCAGGATGCTGTAGGTATTTGGTATGCACACCGACCAGCTGAGCCACTGAGACATCCTAGATGGCCGTCATCTATCATACATACACAGAGAAAGGCTACAGTATGTGATAATCCATTTTAAGTAGATGTCCCAGGTTTTCTATTGTTGTCATGGATATGTTTGTTTTGGAAAATTACGTTGAACTTTCATCATTAGTAAAAGCACTTTTCTACAACTGAATACAACTTTGAAATCAAATCTCCACCTCTAAGGTCACATTCAAGCATAACGGCAACATAGTCTTTCATGTGTTTAAAACAATATGATGAAATAGGAAAATGTCAAAGGTTTGTTAAAAGCTATGTGGTGTTAAAACCTTTAGAACTGGATCTGAGGTATTTCATCTGATGTAACATGTTGAAGGTTGATATGCCAGGTAGTTTTGCAATATGAATCACTCTGGCCTGAGGCTCCAAAGATCTGTGCATCACTGACAGCATCTGCAAACAGCTCACAGAAAGCAAAACAGCCAAGAGCCATAAATGTCTCCTTACAGGTTTGTGGCCAGATAAACACGGACAAGTATCCATATGTTGAGTGCTACCTCTGCAAGCACTAATCTGGTTAAGTCTTGTGTGATTGTGCGTCCATTTGGTTGTATTAAGACTTTTTTACAGTCACAATTGCTAAATCACAGAAACACTGACATAAGACCTTAGCCCTGAGGAGGCTGAGCATAAATTAAAGTGTGTGGATGAGGTAAACACCTGAGCTCATGGTGTAAATATAGCAAATGACCATAAAGTATGAGGCATTATGCTAACTCTAAACATGCCCCAGCCACGGCATCACTTTTGGCAATCGAATTCTGCCATGAAGTGATTTTTGCATCAGGGAAGAAGGGGTTTCTGTGGCCAAGATGCTGTGTGCAAAGTGAATCGGGAATAAAAGTGAAAGAAAGCTGCATGATAAAGGCTGACAGGTTTATGTTAAAATGCATTATTTTTCAAAAGAATGAAAATAAACAAATTTTGAGATTTGTTGAGTGGTTTGGCCCTCTAAACCCCCATCCATTCTCTTTGTCTCCCTCTATCCTCATAAGCACGGTCTGATTTTGTTACATACACACATGAAGCAGCCACATGCACACAACTGCATTTGCATATCCACACAATCAACAGATTGTATTTATTCACTTTATCTTAAAGCACCACATGCATAAGAACACCAGTGCATATGGTGCTCATTTCTGCACCAGTGGCCTAATGCTCTTAAGTTCATGCTTTGTACTCAGCATCATTGTTTTAAACAGGAACACAAAGCAGGACACTGTCTCCATGCTGCTGTTTTATAGTAGAAAGTGGAACACTGCAGCTATTGTATTACCTCCTAACTCCCTACATCCTTAGAAAAATGCTACAAATAGCAAGGGTGCAATTGGTCACCACAGTTTTATCGGTATACTTTGACTTAAAGTTTTGGATATACATGGAGAAGTTGGTGCTTAATGCATGGTCATGTCAAAGGGCCAATGCTCAAAGTAAAGTCAGAGCCATAGCTTTTATTGAAGATCCAACTGATTAGGTTAATTGGCAACAGGTCAGTAACACGATTGGGTATAAAATGAGCATATTAAAGTGTCAGAGTCTCTCAGAAGTAAAGATGGCAAGATGTTCACCAATCTGTGAAAAGCTGTGTCTACCAATTGTTAAACAATTTCAGAATAATATTCCTCAGTGTAAAATTGCAAAGACTATATAATATAATATATTATCATCTGGAGTACATAATATCCTCAAGGAAATGTGCACAAAGGACAAGGCCGAAATGCAATATTGGATGCCTGTGATCCTCAGACGGCACTGCATTAAAAACAGGCATAATTCTGTGGATCACTGCATGGGCTCAGGAATACTTCCAAAACTCACTGTCTATGAACACAGTTTGCTGTGCCATCCAAAAATGCAAGTGGAAGCTCTATCATGCAAAGAAGAAGCCATATATGAACAGAATCCAGAAACACCAACGCCTTCTTTGGGCCAAAGCTCATTTAAAATGGTTTGTGGCAAAGTGGAAAACTATTCTGTGGTCAGACAAATCAAAATTTGACATTCTTTTTGTAAAGCGTGGGCGCCACGTCCTCCCAACTAAGGAGGAGAGGGACCTTCCAGCTTGTTATCAGCACTCAGTTCAAAAGCCTGCATCTCTGATGGTATATGAGGGTGCATTAGTGCCTGTGGAATGGGCAGCTTGCACATCTGGAAAGGCACGAGTGGTGAAAGATATATCCAAGTTTTAGAGCAGCATATGCTACATTTCCTGCATTCCAGTTTCACATATTGAAAACAAAATACAACTAAGAAGACCCAGAATTGTTGACCAGTTACAATCCTATATCAGGCAAGAATGGGACAACATTCCTCTCAAAACATTCAGGCAAGTGGTCTCGTGGTCATGATCTCAGTATTTCTAAAATCCTGGATATACCCTGAATGGCAGTAAAATACATCCATGTACTATTGTAGCTATATGTTGGCATTAGTTTTAGATTATTTGCCATGCCATGTAGTGCATAAATTCACTTGTGTGATGCTCTCTAGCAACAACATGCAGTCAGAGTTGTAATTTTGTCCAGCTTTTGTTTATTAAATTTCTGCAGAGCTAAATTTAACTAACATCAGTCATAGTTGTACTTTGTCTTTTGTGCTAATTAACAAATGTGAAAACTAGAATTGTTTATATTCTCAACATTACATTAAACATATGCTAGCACTGTGAATGTGACCATGCAGATAACATGCTATGCACACAACGCTGCTGCATGTGCAACAGTTACTTTTCGTATGATTTCTGAATCATTCCCCTGAAGTGTAACCGAAGTTGCACTCTTATGTCTAAAGGCACTTTATGCTATGACTGTCGCAGGAGTTGACATATTTCATGTTGAATTTTGGAGTGAGGCAGGTTTTGTGCAGCTTAGCCTGATATGCGCACACTGGAAGAGTAGATGTGCTATTATGTTTTACTGGGAGGGGCTTGAGCGGGTGTCCTGTGCTTTTATCACTGAATGTAGTGGAGGACCGAGCGCAGACTCGCTCCCTCTCCTCTCTCACTCGACTCAACAGCTACTCGGTCCCGTTAAGATCCACAGGTAAGCGCATACAACTTTGAACTGCCTGCATACTGAGCTCTTACTAATTCATAGTCCTTCTTAAGAAGAAAGTTCACGACGCACTGATCAGTGAGGAAAAATCGATGCAATGTGAGATGATGGCTGATTATTATCACATCATGGGTTTTCACTGTGCGTATGAGCTGCTCATGCTTTTCATATCTTAGCTGTACACTGCTCCCTCTTGTTTTTTTCCACTTTTCACCCACAACAGTTGAACTAAAGAAAAAGTAAACTCTGGGCTGTTGGTCCAGCAGTGTCGCCGTGGTGTAGATGTTTCGTTAACCGTAGGACTACACAAAGAAAAGCATATGACCACTCCTGTTATGCGCGCAGACTCCTTCAGATTGTTATCGAACAAAGTATGAAGGGGCGGGGGGGGGTGTCTCCCAACCCCCGGCCGGCCAACTTTCTTATAGCCTCAGCAGCCGACATGGCACTAACTACAGCCTGGAACAACTTTTCAGGACTGGTACATGTGTGTTGTTAATGGCTGGTAACATTATGTCTCAGTAGCAAGACCCAAACCTTAAAGAAAAGCTGTGTTCTTCAACTATAACTGCACAACGTGGATAAACCCTCTGAAATATGACTTGTGGAAAGTGTATATAGTTGGCTGTAGGCGAGGATGGGCCCCATAAGACTGCAGCTACCGGTGCAACGCATGCCCCTCAAACATCAAACCTGAGCGTGAGATCAAGATACAAAAGGTAATTGTCCTTTGGTGTCTGAACCTCAAACACATCCAGCCTCTCCTGCAGACAAAGCCACAGGGCAGGATTGCAAAAGGCAGGCCTTCTCACTCACTGATGAATCCACTTCTCATCATTTCAAGGTATCACATTCTTTGCAATCCCACCACCCTTGAGGCGAAAGGCTCTCTTCCATTCTCATTGTACTTGAGTTGAGCAGCAAGTCTTTTGATCTTGGCTTTATTACATAGTATGTGTGAAGTGGAAACATGGAAAATAGAAGAGGGTGAAGGGATGGAGCTGCAGATGGTCGATGGTTCTTTTTTTTTTTTTTTTTTTTTGAATGCTTTTTGGAGAAAGACAGTATAGTAATTGTCCGTGAAACTGAATCTGATAAGTTGTGCAGTGTCTGGAAACTGGATGCTATTTAAAACTATTTATTATAAAAAAAAGTTGCATTTTAGCTGAATATTTCAACTTTTATCCATCCATTAGCTTTCTCAACCATTATCCTTTACATTGACATTTAGATATCAACTGTTCAATTTTAGCAGTCTATCCATTACCTTTAGCTTTGTCAACCAGTTACTTTTCATTTGCTATTTCAACCATTAATCGGTTACTTTTAAGTTATCTGTCAGTTACTTTTATTCAATATTCAACAGGCCATCCACCACCCTTAATGGTTTAAACTTTCTAACTAGTATTTACACTCAATCATATCCTTTATGTTCACTTACAGTTGGCTTTATAAATGCATGTGTAGTTTAAATCAAAACATAATTACTGTTTTCAAATTAGTTGTGCTCCTCTGTCTTTACAAGCATCCTCCAGCAACTGCAGAAGTACTCATGTTTGGAAATTATTGCTCTGGATTTTTTCCCCATGTTTTTGCATGCATATATACATACACTAAGTAATGCTTTGTTGAGTACCTAGAAGGGGATTTTATAATTGATCCACTATATAATATGGCTGTGGATTAATCTGGAGGTAATTGCAAAGAGTGATAACAAGGGTTTGGCACTGTGGGGCCAGAGCCAGGACCAGGGTAAGGGCTGGGCCGACAGGATGTAGGGAACACTGCCATGCATTTCCGGAGTCTGGCTCTGGACTACACAGAACTGTGAAGGCTTGTAGTTACTGTACACTGGCTCCCTTTCCTTCTCCCTCCCTTTTTCATACACTCTTTTAAAATGTTAAAATATTGGATCAGTTTATTATTGCGCCTTATTCTCATCATTAACATCTGCTAAAGCATGCCGCATTCATGAGTCTCATCTCATAATCCAGCACAGTATCAGGTTCCAAAGCAAAAATCCAAAATTTCCCTGCAAGGCAATAGTTTCTTACCACCACCGAGCTAAAGGAGCCAACCAAATGGCAAGCTGAATTTGAATAGAATGGAAACTGGCAAAGACAATTTTGTAACACAAATGATCAAACCATTCTTTTCCATTTTAATAAATGTTTACCTATACTGTGTTCAGTGTTAACATTTTCCAAATGTGGTACAGTTTCCAGTGGTTGCATGCTGACATGTCAGTCCAAACATACATTGTTTCTGCACAGCAGGTGCCAAAGTTATTTTCTGGTTTCTTCTCACAATGGACCAGTGAAACTATGTCAAGCATGTTTCCTGTGCACTAGACCTCTTGCCCTCTGACTTAATTTTATGCAGAGTTTTTTGGAGTAAGTATATAGTTTGGCCATGGCCACAGAACCACAGGCAAAATGAGAGCTTTCAGTTTTATCAGTGGTGTCCTTGTCATCACGGTGTTCACCACTTGCTTGGAATAAAGTTAGTTTAAAGTTATCTTTTACATTTGTGTCTTCTGGACAACAGCAGGAGTGGGACAGGGTTCAGTTAATTTGAAATGATTGTGATTGACATGCAGCTAGTGCTCATGGGACTCTGGCCCTGGACTTGAGCCCCACAGCACACTCTCTGTGTTCCCCCTTTGCCTTTGAATTTGATAACATGTAATTTCAATGCGCTGCATCCAGAACCGCACACTAAGTTGTATAATATGGTGAGCTTGGACGGACTGGCAGATCTCGGGTTGGAAAAGAATTCTTAATTCTTTCACAGAGCAACGGCAGTCAGCAAGTGGTAGGCAAAAACTGGTAGTGCTGCTTAATTGCTTGTGAAGTCACACAAGGGCATGAAACCCTAGATGATGTTTATTTAGGTCCTGGAAAATATGCAGTACGAGTTTTGCAGATGTTTGTGATATGTAAACTTGAAATTCCTGTTATTTGCCATTTTAAAAAGAAAAACCTCTCATGCTATGAAATGTTCCTGTGTGTAATTTAGCGTTTTACTCTGTTTGTTGTTCCTCATTATACAGCCAGGCTTACATGGAACAGTTCTGTAGGGAAATATCCATGCTGCTCTTGGATGTTCGGGTGTTTGTTCACTGCACAATTAGACTCTGGTTGTCTCTCGGGTGATGGCAAATGCACACTCTCATTTTTTTCCTCTCTTGCAGTCATCCCATACCCTGACCTGTAATAAATTGAGCACCAAATAAAGTCTTATTTAATCAAACCTCATTTACATAGCTATTTTCAAGCCACACATCCGCATGAAGAATTACACAATGTTCCTTGCTTAGGATCTCTATCTTTACTCCTTACTTTCCAAACTATTTCCCAAACTTTGATTCTCCTGACTAAAGCAGTCATGTGGGCATGAAAGACCTGTGTATGAATTCCTCTGGGCTTTAGTCACACTCTGATGAAGAGGGTTTGTTAGATCAGCCTCTCACTCGTGTCGTTTTCTGACTTTAAAGTACTATCACTCAAGGCCAGATTGCCTAATAGGCAGCACGGCATGTCGGTGTTGGTAATTGGCATATTGGTCTGCCATCTGCTAGCTGCCAGATGCCTAGCTCCGCCAGAAGTTTCATAGCTATAAAAAAGACTATTGTAAGCCTTCCCCCCTAACAAAAACTTGTGTTTCTTTAGAAGATGATGATTTAATTCATGAGGCAGCCTTGCTTTATATCTTAAAAGGTAAAACCTCCGCTCTTGCTCACGTAGCCTACATTTCATAGTTTTTTTTGTTGTGGATGATTGATTGTGCAAGAGTGAGGTCAGTGCTCCTAAGCTGTGCTTCTGATGTCACCCTACAAAGATGCATGTTCTGCCTTCATTCGCCAAAGCAGGTTACTCGGAGAAGTGTACAACACTGTTGAGAGGGGCATTTAGCCTTTGCGCTTCTTCTCATCTGATAAAACAAGCACAGGAAATGTCTCTGTTAGCCTGATTGGCCTTGTGTTTTCCTTTCCGCGTCCTCCCACTGGGATCTCAGACGTGAACAGTGTGTGCCTGTGGCAGAGAAACTTACTTGTCTCTCTCCTAACAGCTAACTTAACTTTTCCTTCACCTTGCTCCTTCCTCCTAATACCAATCTATTCTACTTAAGCCATTTTCTCCCAAAAAGAAATGGCTACTACATCATTCATTCTCACTTCATCCTACTTCGTCTCTTTGCCAGCTTTCCAATTTCACTCTGTCCTCTCTGCCTGACCTCTCCACTTCTCCCCTCACAGCATCTCATCTTCGTCCCATAGAGTCCCAAACTAAACAAATCAAGAGCCTGTCAAATCACCTTTTAAAAGTCCCATATTTTGAGGTAATGGGGAAATAAGGGAACATGGCAGTAATGAAGTGATGTAAATCCCAGTGGCATGTGTGAAAAATACCATTGAGTGTAAACACATGACCAGTGAGGTCATGTGTTTACACAGTTATCAAGGTTAACTGCTCTCTGACTTGCGTGGGGGGGGTGGGGGGGGGGGCAACAGACAGGGCAGTGTGTAGGTCAGTTGTAGGCCTGATGGATTTATGCTTGTGGCTAGAGAGGTGATGTGTGTGTTGCAATGTGGATGGCAAATGTGGGCAGCTTGGTAAGTGCACGCTGGACACTAGCCATCGTGAGGGTGAGAACTGGCGAGAGTGAGATCAGGCTTGTATGTGGTAATGATGAAAGTGAGATCTTACCTCATACGCATAAAACAATCACTGCGTCCTTACATGGGTATTTACATGAGTCAGACTTACACTGTAATTCGATTTGGAAGAGCCTCAAAGTTGAGTATTCTTTTATTCCAAAAATGTCAGTATTTGAACATGTATTTTAAGGCTTGGTGTAAAATCTGAATAGAGTACAATGCTATCACACAGTCTGAGAACTTATTATATTTAGGAATGCAGTTAGCTTGCAGTTATTTATAGATAAGTCTGTACTCTATTTGTATAATAATGCAACATTAAAGCCGGGATGGTGGTGCAGTAGGCAGGGCAGTCGGCAGTTGTTAACTGTCTATGAACCCCGGGGTTGGTGGTTTGCGTCCTGGTCACTCCCTTGTGCCGGTCCCAATCCCGGATAAATGGGGGCGACAGGAAGGGCATGCTGCATAAAATCCTTGCCAAATCAAATACTGTATGTGGGGGCAGTGCATCTGCTGTGGTGCATGGTGTATTAGCATTTATTTGCAGTTTGTTTCTTGTCATCTGACAATGGTCACACCTTTTAGTTTACTCACCTTTTAGCTCTGTTTTGCTCTGCACCACCTCCAACTCCTGAAGAAAATATTTAGCTCTCTGGTGGCTAAATGCTCGACTATGTTCACTAGCTAGTTGCTAACATTGCT